>JARVLU010001196.1:14747287-14767918 GCA_031762415.1 Simpsonichthys santanae | reverse complement strand
GGTAGAAGGATGTTAGAAATGCAACTGCCAGGAAAAAGACAAAGAGGAGATATATGGATGCAGTTAGAGAGGACATGGAGATGGAGTAAGGACGGATTGAGATGAAGGAGGCTGACTCGCTGTGAAGACCCCTGAAGAGGGAAAACATTGAAGACATCAAATTTATACATACTGTACATACAATCACCTATTTTTAATATGTTGTGCTAAAGTTTCGAGAGTTTTCTTTATCTTGATGGGGCATGCTGACTTTTAGTAAGTGATCATGACTGACTTTAGCTTGGTAGTTAAAAAATAGTTTGTTTGAACATGATTTATCTGTCACCATCAGTAAAAAGGGCACTGGTTAGGATCTTCATGAACAACTCAGGAACCCACTAAGGCTCAAGCCTGTCATCATCTGGAAACAGCTGGAACACCAGCGTTACTGTTAGCAGTAATGTCACTTTTACTCCCGCAGACTTGCAGCAGCAACTGTCCCTTTGTTCTGGGCAGACCAAGAAAGAAACATCTGCTCAAAAAGCAACACTTTAAAGCTTGATAGAGAACCCCAATGACTTGTGGATGAACCACTAATAGTCAGATGAGACATAGTTTTTAGGTATTTGGCCAAAACAACAAGAAGTATGTTTGGGGGAGTCAAGATGAGGCTTTCAAAACCCGAGAACTCTGTACCTCTTGTCAAGCATGGTGGTGGTATCATCATACGGTGGTGTTGGTGCATTTCACGAAAAGTGCATGGAATAAGAAAGAAGCAGAACTACCATTAAAATATTCAACTTCTCCTCAAATCAACAAATGGGGACGCAATTCCAAGAGGACAAATGTCCTAATTGCACACACACGTGCACACAGCAAAACTATTTATGAATGAATGAATGAAACAAGCACCAGTAAGCTTCTAATGTGATTTTCCCAAAGCCCAAACCTTAAGGTTAGTGCACATTTGCAGACTATACATAAAAGTCCTTTGTTGACCCTGTGTGGATTAGAGAAGGTCCATCATGAATTATAACTTGTGCACTAAATTCATGTTTTTTTTAAATGAGTGACAATGTAAGTCATTATATTGAGTGTAACTAGTAACTGTAGCACCCCTGCTAAAATTTAGCTTTGACTATAGCTTTAAAACCATGTAAACTGCCTTAAAGGACATAATGTATTATTTCTGGGACCAGAGTGCCAAAAACATTTAATTTATGCCTTTGCTGCACTTTCCAGTCAAATTGCAGTTTACCTGAAGTTGCAGCAGAGAAATAATAATAAATAAAAAAAAACAGTGTCTCTCTGTGCATTTCCTGTTCATGCTAAAGCCACATTAAACTGTCTTTTCAGAAAAAGCTGAAGTTCTTGTCCTCAGGGCCAGCCTCCCGTCTCATTTCCACCTTCAGCTGCCTGAGCTGGAATTTAATGAAATTATTGGCTCTGGTAGGTCCATTCCTCTTTGTTTTCCCTTTCAGCTAATGTGCTTGCAAATCTGATAATAATATTGATGAGCGTATTTGTTACACACCCAGGCTCCTTTGGGAGAGTCTACCGAGGCAAATGCAGAAACAAAATTGTCGCCATAAAACGGTATTTTCTTTTCCCCACCTCTGAGACAAAGAAGTGACGTAGTATCTCCTCTGTTTGAAGAAACTGAAAGATGATCAGCTGTTCTGATTTTCTGCTCTTGTCTGCAGCTATCGAGCCAACACGTACTGCTCAAAGTCAGATGTGGACATGTTCTGCAGAGAGGTTTCCATCCTCTGCCGCCTCAATCACCCCTGTATCATCCAGTTTGTAGGCGCGTGCCTGGATGACCCCAGTCAGTTTGCCATTGTCACCCAGTACGTCTCTGGAGGCTCGCTGTTCTCCCTGCTGCACGAACAGAAGAGGTGAGAACGTTTGTCTCGTAAAAACACACCAAAATACAGCTATGTTTTTACCAATAAGTCATCAAATCTTATCATTTTCTGTCATAAGGCAATGTGCAGTGACTCGATGGTTAGTTAGGAAGCAGCTAGAAACCTCACACAACTTACAGAATGACTAAAGAAACAAGATGATTAAAAATAAAACATAAAATACCCTCAGATAGAAGTATAACGGCTGCAAAGACCAGTCCAGATGTTGGTTCAAGTTGAGAACAAGGTACAAAAAAATGCAACATGAGCACAAATAAATGCATATTTTTCATTTAATTTCATTTATTCATTTATTCATTCATTTAAAAGGAATAAAGGAAACAAAACAAATGCATTAAAAAGAAAAAACCTGAATGAAAAGGGTGCAGAAAAAAGAAGAACATTCTTATCATATCTGCTCCTTATTTAAAAAATATATATAAAATAACTACAAACAAGCAACAACCTACACTTGAAAGCGAAAACAAAAAAACATCAGGCATCCTTTACATGGTATCATACTTTCCTAACAATTTTAACTTAATCATCTTTTTAAACATATAAATTGTTTTAGAATTTTTTTTATGATATCAAGACAAGTCCACAATTGTATTCCCTGAATTACAACACAGCTCCAAACTAGTTCTAAATGGAGGTTTTACAAACATTTACATTCCCTTAAGGTTATAATGTCTCTTTTTTAAAACAATTTTCAATTTGATTTTTGGGAGTAATTTTTTTTTATGAGCTTTATACATGACTTGTAAAATACTATATTCAACCAATCATAATTTTTTTTTTATAATTTCAACTGATGAAATAATATATTTGTTGGGTGACCATAGCGCTTCCTACTAATAATTCGTATAGTGCTTTTTTGTAAAGTAAAAATAGGATTTGTAATTGTTTTGTGTGTTTTTCCCCAAACTTCATTACAATACAGTATATTAAATATGGAACAATTATTACATTTAAAAACAAAGCGTTGTCATTCAAAATATTTAACTTTATATGGTTATGCAATTGATTTTGTTATTTTTATTCTTAAGTAATTTCCATGAGATTTCCATGTCAGCTTCTCATCAATAGACACCCCCAAATTTTATTTCATTAACTCTATGAATTTCAGTACGGTCAATTTTAAATGGAACTTCCATAAATTTTTTTTCTATTATTAAATATCATGTAGTTTGGATTTTCCAAATTTAAAAATAACTTAATAAGTTAGAACCAAGTTTGTATTTTTATGCACTGTGCCTGTATCATTTCTAGCTTCTGTTCAATATCTTCACCAGAACAAAAAAATGTGGTATCATCTGCCAATAAAACACACATCAAAAGCCCCGACACATCAACCAGATCAATCACATACAAGATAAACAACTTTGGTCCCAACACAGAGCCCTGAGGAACTCCACATCCATTCACACAGAATTCAGAGCTTACACATTCAATATATAATACCACTCAGAAGCAATAATAAAAGACAGGGAGAAAACAAAATAACTATTATTAGATTAAAAACAACCAGAAACACAAACAACAAAAGAAACAGATACAATAAACACAAAATCTGCACTAAATGACAAAGCTTGTCCGTCCATCACGAATATGGAGTTTTTATATTGTGGTAAAAGAATCGGGCCCAGGGTGCTGTCACAACACAACCAAAAGTGAGTAGTTGTCAAATCATTAATTTGTTACTAAAACTCTAATTTAATTTTAAACTTACTAACCAAGTGCAAGTGGGCTTTTTGTAAATCTTAAGTCCAGCGTATCTTCAGTGTGGATGTGGCAGTGAGTTGAAGATGTTTGGTGCAGTGTGATAAGCACGTGTTTGCACAAGTCTCATCATCCAGCGAGCGTCAGGTTCACCAGTCTGTGCCCCTCAGCCGGCATCGGCATTGATCCAGATAAAGTGTTCTGCTAACGGTGTGGCCATGTGCTGTCTTTATAGACTGTCTTATTGATCTGTGTAAAGTGCTGCGTGTGATTGGCAGAGCTTATTGATCCGGTGCTAAGTGGTTGCCGCTTTAATGATGTGTCAATGGACAGGCTTATCGACCTGCAGTCCAAGCTCATCATTGCCATCGACGTGGCCAAGGGCATGGAGTACCTACACAACCTCACCCAGCCCATCATCCACCGGGACCTCAACAGGTCCGAGTCACAGTAATCACACGTGTGCTGCTGCCTCGGTGTTTAAAGTCTAAAATAACAATAATCGGCGTCTTCCTTCCAGCCACAACATCCTGCTTTATGAGGACGGACATGCAGTGGTGGCTGACTTTGGAGGTGAGAATTCACAGTTCAGTTTTTCAGCTTAATCCAACCACAACAGTCATCTCTAACAGTGGACATCAGCACACAGTTTATGTTCAAGAGTAACAGCACTACATTAAAATGTGACTGATGTTGGCCAATTTGAACAAACTGTTACATAATGCATAACTTTTGGTCCTGACTCAACTTGTGTACTTTGACACCGCCACACTTGTTAGAAATGCACCTATTGTCTTGTAATTGTTTCTTCAGCCTCCCTCAAATGTCAATTTTGTCATCCATCATCCATCCATCCATCCATTATTTTTACCCGCTTCTTCCTTTTTGGGTTGTGGGGGTCACTGGTGTCCATGTCCAACTGTCATTGTGTGAGAGACGGGGCACACCCTGGACAGGGTCTCCAGTCCATCACAGGGACACATAGAGACAAACAAGACAAACAACCATTCACTGTCTCACTCACACTTGGAGACAATTTATCACCAATCAGTCTATCATGCATGTTTTTGGTCTGTGGGAGGAAACTGGAGTACCTGGAGAAAACCCATGCATGCATAGAACTGTATCATGCAAAATGCTCTAACTGAATGTGAACTAAGTAAATGCATTGCTGCAGTTTTGGATGTGAGATGTTTGGATATGTTTGTTGTCGTTATTTTAATAGTGTTGGGTGTTGAGCCTTGAGGTACAGTGGCATTATCGTACTAAGGTCCAGTTATCCTGCATGTTCAGTATTGATTCTTCAGCCTTGTATCCTGTATAAATAGATTGTTTTAGATGTGTTAACATTTTAAATAATATAATGCAATGTAGTATAATTAGGGACTGTGGTATCTGGCTGGTTGTTGGCTGCGGGTTCGAGCCCAGGTTGCATCAGGAACATAAAAGAACAGTCAAAATGTTTGCTCAAGTTCACTTGCTGTGGTGAGTCCCGCAGAGGGGAGCAGCCAAAAGAAAAACAACAATAACACATTGTAATGAAACTAAATGTTTAGATGATCAAACATGACCAAATTGTTTTCACTTTAAAAAAAAAATGAAGATCATTGATTTTGAAGTTTAAATGGAAAAATGTTCAACTTTCATCCATTTTAAAGTTCACACTGGAAGTAAACACCTGTTTTTTTTTTTTTTTTTTTTTTTTTTAGGAATGTGCAGAGAAGTGAATTCAAACTTTGTCCACATTCACTTTTCACATGCAGTTAACAGCGAGATTTGATCTGCTGGGGATACGTATGTTCTCACAACATGAAAATACACAGTGTGTTGTCTGACTAAAGCTCAAAAGATGCAGCGCACGAGATGAAAAGTGTGTTCTGGTAGCAGATCACCACAAGAGGTCAGAGGAGAACATAGAGAAGATTTAAATTCTCACATGTGGAAAACAAATTTTCATTCAACCTTTATTTATACAGGTTAGTCTCATTACATTAGGAAAATGTAGCTGAGTTTGACCTGTTGACTCTTCCAAGAAGGCCCAATCCTTTTGATACACACTGAACACCACATACTAAACACAGGTGCAGTCAGATAATTACCAAGTAGTTAAGTCACATGTGTTTCTTTTATAAATTGAGTACTGTATTCTAATTTTTAGTAAAAAAAAAATAAAAAAAAATTAAACAAGGCTTTTCTGCTGGTTTGCAATGGACTGAGATTCTGCAGATTTGAAGGAACATCCACAACTTCTCTAATTTAAGTTGAACATTTAAACAGATGAGCTTCAGTCTCTCACTGAGTGATGCTTGTCTACATCTTTTTCACAAATCCTTAGTATGATCAGTCTTGGGGTGGCATGATGGTGCAGTTGGTAGAGCTGTTGCCTCTCAGCGAGAAGGCTGTCGGATCAAATCTCGGCTGGGGACCTCTCTGGGGGGAGGTTGCATGTTCTCTCCGTGCATGTGTGGGGGGTACTCCAGTTTCCTCCCACAGACCAAAAACATACATGTTAGGCTGATTGGTAACTCTAAATTGTCTCTAGGTGTGAGTGAAAGAGTGAATTGTTGTTTGTCTCGTTTGTCTCTACGTGTCCCTGTGATGGACTGGAGACCTGTCCAAGGTGTACCCCCACTCTCACACAGTGATTGCTGGACATGGGCACCAGTGACCCCCCAAGATCCAAAAAGGAAGAAGTGGGTAAAGACAATGGATGAATGGAGCATTCAGTTAGTAAAGATGGCTGCCACAGCTACTTTTTCAAACACAAAAATAACCGAGTCAGTTAATTTTACAGATACTGAGCTAAATGTTGATGTGGTAGTAGCTGAGAGTCATTCCCAACTCGTTTCAGTTGATGATACCTTCTGTTTTGCATTTGTATTATAATGTGTATCAAACTGCAGGGGCCTGAGTGTGACACAAGCACACACACCGACCACGTCGCTCGGTGTGTGTGATCCACCTGCTGCAGAGAGCAGAGCTTTAATTACCTGCAGGAGGATTTCCCTCAGTCCTCTTGTCTTTATCTTAAATCCAAGTCCCTGAAGTGGACTCATCCTTGTCTCTAATCCTAATCTTGTTTGCTCCAACACATTCACTTTTTCAGCCTCTTTGTTTCTCTGACCTTTTTTATTATTATTTCCATTCCCTTTCTCTTTGTTTTCCAGACATGCTTTATATTTTTTACAAGCCAAGACGGATAGAGGCTGAATTTCCCGGAGTAACAATCTGACATTATGTCTCCATTTTTAGTGTTTTATTGCAGTGCAATCAAAACCACGTAAAGAGTTATGAGCACAATTGCTGGCCTTCACACATGAACATAATGGGCTACATTCACACCGGGGGTTGGATGTGAAGGGGGGAGGATGTGGGACGAGTAAGTCATCAATCACGCGCTTTCTTTGCAATTACGTCTATCGAGCGCTCACTCTGACTTTTCTGTATCTCTGCTTTCTGTTTTCGTTCCTTACCTTAGTTCATCTTTCCTCTGCTTAGTGCTGTGTGTTGTCCTGCCTGTAGTTTTCTGCTGTGGCTTGTGAATCTTTCCTCTCTGGAGGTTCGATGACTGAATGCTGATTCAGCTTTCACACAATTGTTTGCCTGTTTTACATTTCTGCAATCTGACTACTCCAGAAAATTATTTGATATTTTAGCCATGTATGTGCCACATTGTGCAGCTCATGGCTGGGTGCTATGACTTTTGGTTTCTTTTATACTTTTCAAAATACAGTATTTAACTTTACATGTATTTCCAAATAACTTTAATAGTAGAAATGCATTGAGATCTTGTGAATTACTTTAAATACATTGAAATCTAAAGACTTGCTCTATTTTTGTCTTATCTCCCCCACCCCTTTGTTAAATTTAATTTTAGCTTCTTCTTTTTTTTAATGTAGCCTAATTATGTTAAATTTAGCTTTCAAGTAGCTTTATGTTACCTTTAACATTTTCTAGATTTTTGTTAATCATATCTGAGTTTATAGCCAGACTTTTGATATGTTAGCTTCTAGCTATCCTTTTGTTACTTTAGCTAACATCTGACCTTTTGTGACTAAGGTTTTGCTGTTTTTGGCTAGTGTTTTATTTTAGGTAGAAATTTGCAACATTCAACTTTTATTGACCCTTTTGCTAACGTTTTTATTATTTTAGCTGCCTTTTGCAAACCTTTTGCTGCTTTTGTGTTTTCATGTGCTTACTTAGCCATTTCATGTTTGGCCTTTTGCTTCTTTTAGCTCTTATTTGACGTTTTGCTTGTTTTACCTTTTGGCTAGAATTTTGCTCATTTCATGTTCTTAGCCACACTTGAGTTTTTTTTTTTTTTTTTTTTTTTTTTTTTTTTTTTTTTTTTTGTAACTACACTAGTTTATTCAGCTGTAGTTTATTTAACCCTTATTTATACAGGTAGTCTCATTGAGTCGCAAGGACTCTTTTTCAAGAGAGACCTGTTTTAGACAGACCACATTATTGACATTGTATCTTTCCTCCCGTCTTCAGGGCTTATTACAGAGGAAGGTGCACCTCCAGTGAGGATGGAGTAGAGGGATTGGAAGAGGAGGCAATGACCCAGATAAATGCACTGAAGGGTATCAAAATGAGCATCTCTCCTTGTTCAGACCTCAGTTTCACACTGCCCAAGCTCTGATCTCAGTGAAGAATACCCAATAAAATGCAGTAAATGGGATTTCACATTCTTATAAAATGACACTTCAAATCAAGGTTTGTGAGGCTCTAAAATATTAACTGTCACCTCCTTTCTATCTTTTCAACCTGCCTTTTATCTGTCACCCCTCCCCCATGATTCTCGCCCCCATCCCTCCAATGCATGTCATGTCCCACAGGGCAGAGGACAGCCTATAATCGAAATACAAAATGATTTGCCGTCAGGTAACAGGTTATTTATAAAACCAGAGCATGCACATGCAAAATCCATGAAGTTATTTGTCACCTGTCTATTATCTGCATTGACACACAAGAGCTCTAAGCACTTTAATAATCTTTTTATATTATCACTTTAACTGATTGATGATATAGTGACCTGAGTATGAACAAGCATTTATCAAGCTGCCACTAACGCGCTTGACAGCTGACTAAGACTGCGCATGTGCGCAACAACCCTGACGGTTATCAGGAAAACACAAAACAGGAAGTGTAAGGACTTTTCCGTACTTGGTTTTTCAAACTAAAAACCAAAAGAGCTAACTCTCAAGAAAGCGGCAGCAAATGTGGTCTAAAAGGGATTCATAGGTAATAAATTAAGAACTAAATTATTATTAGCTTCAAGTAAAAAAATATATGAATATGTTATGATTCATAAATGGCGATTTAAATTGCTAAGTATTTCGACAAAACGACGTTTTCTAATGCCGACTATTGTTTTGAAAGAGCATTGACCGGATACTAGCTCGAACTCCTGCGCTTGTCACTGAGACAGCCAAGCAACCTCTACTGAATAACCTCGGGAGTTCCTCCTCATAGTAGTTCTTGCCTATAACAATGTACGGTGTCCCGGCTTTTCAGTCAGCCAGGTGACCGAGATTGTAGCCGCAGTAGCCGGGATGGCGCTGGTCACCGTTCAGCGGTCTCCGACACCGAGCACTACCTCCAGCCCCTGTGTTTCTGTGAGTATCTGTCAGCGGGACGGACGTTGGGTTTGTCCCGGCAGCGGAACCGTTAGCCCCGGTGTTCATCCACACATGGGAGGCTAACTTCACTAGCTGCTAGCATTCTCTGCTTTAACACTAACCTGGGAGTTTGTTAGCTTTTAATAGTTATTATGTTACAGTATTTAAATAAATAAAAACTTTTGAAGTATCACAAACCAATAATATTTATCGGCTAGCGAAAGAGGCTGTTTTAGCTTGGGTGTGTGTGTGTGTTAGCAAAATATCTTCTGAACTACTGTACTGATTTTCATGACATTCTCAAAAGTATTAATTTGATGTAAAAGTACAAATGCTCATGGGTTGGGGTCAAGTTAGTTCAAAATAGCCGTCACAATAAACACATTGAAGAAACAAAACATGGCTATTTTTACAGATGGTGTGTTGGTAGTGGCTGAGCATGATCCTCAACACATACTTGGAGCACTACACAATTTTATATTCACGTTAGATGTTTAACTTTTACTTGTTGGTGCAAATTTTGTTAGCAAAATAACTGCTGCACCACTGCTCAGATTATAATAAAGCTTCCAGATGTAGATAATTTATTATTAAAGTAAAAAGTGTTTATAACCGAAGTCCATTTTATAGACACTGAGCTGAAATTTGGGGTGGTAGTAGCTGAAAGTTGTTCTCAACACGCTCTGAGTAGGTCATCTTTAATCTCACATTAGATTGCCCAATGCTTCTTAAAGGTTTGATCAAATCAGCTGCAACTTTGTCATTTCTTATCAGGAGATGAGTTTAAAACTCCCGCTCGATAGCGATGGTGACATGAATTCCTTCGAGGAACGCCAGTTCTTTTATTGTTACCAACTTCAGGCTAGTCGGTCTAAAAAATGGTTTTATTATTGCTCAAAGCTGTACAACTTGTATAAGACAACAATATTCACGTGAACGTTCTATGATTATTCTATCATTATTAATTTGGGGTAAATATGTGGCATCCTGTGCCTGTGTTCCTAATGTCCTTCAGTCTGAGCAGCAGCACTGGAATTTGTTCTGGTTTGGCAGAGTGACAGTGAGGGACAGTCTGTAGTGGGAAATCGTGTCAGTGTGACAGACTTGTCAGTCCTTGTTGGAGGCTGTGGGACCATCCTGTTATCCACTCCGACACACTGAGGCTCTCCTGACACAGCTCCAGGAACGGGTAGTGGTGTGGCTGCTGGAGATAAGACCCATACTATCACCAGAAGTGGTATAAACCACGTTAGAGGAGCTGTGAAAGGGTTTGTGTTGTTGTTGTTGTCGTTTATTGTCATTCACATCACATGTGGTTCATGAGTTGGAACGAAATTGTGTACTCAAGGTCCCAGTTACACCCAAAAACAGCAAAAGTATAAAGTATAAAAAGAAACAGTATACAAGGATCTAAGATATACACTAAACAATAATAATGTAATATACGGTATTACGGTGTATCAAACAGCAGCCTGAACACGAGTCTGTTGTGAGCGGATGGGTTTGAATACAGCAGCATGGATGGTACAACCACATGCCTCTTCTGATTATTTCCAGTGCTTTAGCATGAAAACAGCACAATACTTAGTGGTTAGCCTCACAGCAAGAAGGTCCCAGTTTGGACTTAGGGAGTTTGCAGCTCCAACAGTCCAAAAAACATGCACGTTAATACTCCCTTACATAAGAGATCTGTGATCTCAATGGGATTTTCCTGGTGAAATAAAGATTAATAAATAAATCAATGCACAATATACCCCACAGATTATAACAATTTTCATCATAGAGTTATCAACTAAAGTGGAGAGAATGTCCGAATGGGAAAAAGTGACAAATGCCTCAAACTATAGCCGCACAGAATATTAAACGTGCACTGTCATTGCAGGATCAGTGCGCACAAACTGATACTGCAAAAGACTGTAACAAATCACAGACACAAGCTGCGTTCAGTAATGTAAGCAATCAGACGGACTCCCTGAATGCTCAACACTGGTTCAGATACAAGTGGTAGCAACTGATTTTTAGACATCGTGACTTCTGATGGCTGATACACAACACAGATTTTAATGTGTACTTTCATTTAACACCATGTTACAATAATTCTGTAAGTTAAATGTTCATGTAAGAACCGTCTGAGGAGCTTGTACGTAACAGTGTAATGAAGAGCACATCGTCACTTGGGGTACAGTAGTTGTAGCAGCTGCTGCTGCATTTTTATTTTCCTATTTGGTAATTAATTAAGTATGATTGCATATTGCCAAGGGTTTTCTTTTAAGTGGCAAATTTTGGCCAATTAATATCAGTAGAGTAGACCTATTAGGAGAATAGTGTTACTGCTGTGAAGACAGAAGAGAGAGTTGTGTGGAGAATATCAGTTTATTGCAGCAGATATTATCATGGTAATATTCATTATCAATTAATCCTTAAACTAAAAGAGAAATGCAACGCGTGCTGTTGGATTTCGACACATTCAGTCAATTTTAGATCAGCTTGTTCCAAATCAAAGAAATAATTCTGCACCAAAGGGACTTTTTAAAGTTGTTTTGTTGTGAGGGCTGCGAGGCGGTGAAAGCGTGCCAGGCTGAGGTTAGCAGCCGCTTGTCATGAGACTCGTCTCTGATTAGAAGCAACCATGTGAGGCGTCTGCTGCTGCTGCCAGCACAGAGACCCACATTTTGCTTTTTCTCTTAAAGAAAGATGAACTCTGATAAAAGTGTGAGCTTGAAGGCCTCATCTCACGTGGTTCGCTTTCATTACTGTCTTCTAGGCCTTCGTTCAAGATGGCTTCCACAGGCAGCTGACCTTAAAAATGACAAAAATCTCCAGCTGCCTCATTTCTCATCTAAGGCAACCTGCACAATGCCTTCCTTCAAGGAGCACCAGGACTTTGATTTAATTGTTCTTTAGATTATTGGCCGAGTGTTAGCACATTTTTTTACAGTCTGAGGGACATCCTACCTTCTGTTAATGATCTGCCTAGCAGCAGCCTGAACCCTCTCATCTCATTGGCTATATGACCACTCCCTACACATCCATGCATTGTCATAGTAACCATGGCGATCAGCTCATAAAACACCTTCTAATGAGATATTGTTCTAAACTCATCATCTGTCACCTGCACGTCCACATTCTGGCGTTTTAGTGCATCTGGAATCTGCTGAGTAAAGCGTTTTATCAAGTGTGTGTGCGTGCGTGCGTGCGTGTGTGTGTGTGTGTGTGTTGGCAGCATCTGTTCATGGACTCCAGCTTCGCCTGTGCCACAGTATCTTGAAATCTTGAATACACTGTGCAAATGTAGACGGCTTCATTCAACTCATGCTGCTGATCTGTTTCATGTTGCTGCTGATCTGTTTCATGTTGCTGCTGATCTGTTTCATGTTGTGTCCATTCATGCTCATCTGCTCACACAGACTCATGTTCATGCTGCTGTTTGACATATTGTTTCTGTGTTATTAGTGCTTTAGTGTATTTTTAGTTGATGTTTTGCTTGGTTCATATCTTAGATGTTATAACTGTTTTTCTTTTACATTTTATACTTTTGTTGGATGTAACTGGGACCTTGTGTACACGTTTTCATTCCACCATACGTACCACATGCAGTGGAATGAAAGTAAAGATCCTTTGACCCTGACTTTTATCCAGACCTAATCACATCTGTGGCAGCAGACACACTGAGGTGCTGCTGTATCCTGTCCCCTCCATCCTCAGCAGCACCTCAGCGTGAGCTCAGGGCTCAGTGCTTGTGTCTCCAGGTTCTGCTCGTCTCAGCTCGTGCTGCTCAGGGAGGACAGACTGATGCCAAAGAGAAAGTTCTTGGAGTTTTTAAAAGGATTACGGTACATAAACAGGCTGGGATTAGGATTGTGTGCTGCTTGTTGTGGTGGGGGAGGGATGATAGCATTTAAGAGGAAGACAGAGGGTGGTGTGTGTGTGTGCACATGTGCTTGTGTGTGTGCATGTGTGTGCACGTGTGCGTGTGGTGATGAGGTCCTTTTTGGCCTAATCTCTCTGCTCTGAGCTACATCTACGGTATTATATCTCACTGGTCCTGCCTTGTCAGATGAAAAGCACCATGTGTGTGTGTGTCTTGTCTGTAGTGTTAGCAAAATATCTCATGGACCAGCAGATGGGTTTTAATGAACCTCTCAGAAGGTACAACTGACAAACTTTTGGAGTCAGACCAAGTTAAGATGCTTGCCAAATCAGTGACATAGAAAAACACAAATGTGACTGCAGCTCCATCCGTTTGACAAACATCGTCTGCAGTGTGGTAGTAGCCGAGACTGGTCACAAAAGCATATTCTGAGTTCTAACAGATTGCACAAAGACAGCTATAATTTAGCTCATTTTCAAAGCGTTGGACAAAAATCTGAGGTGATAGCAGCTGAAAGACGTTCTCTGAACCTCAATCATCTTATTCTGAGTCGTTGGTTGATGCCAGGAAGGAGTGGATAATTATGATATAACGTTGACGTGTTTCTTTGCAGGAGTCGGGCAGCGGTGAGGACGACCATCGCTCTCAGCCCAGAAGGTGAGACCTGTTTACTCCCACTGCTCCTCCTGCTTTCTGGAGGGGCACCTCCTTTAGAGACTGCTGGTTGGTGCAGAAACCACTAGGGGGAGACTGCACATCATCAGCATCACTTCTCAGCGTTTCCTGTTTCTACCACATAACACATCCTATGATAAAGACTACCAGACTTAAAGAACGTACTGTTTAAACCTTCCAAAAACTTTTTTTGTATTCTTAACCAAAGGACCTGTGTCAGTGTGAGTCAGCTGAAAATGTGTCCGCAGGTCATTTTTATGGGATTTGCATATACAGCCTCTGCCATATTAATGGTTCAAATCAGGAGAACTTTGTTGTTCAACTTGTGTTTGGCAGTCACGAGGTACGCAGGCCTTCTGTCGCTGTTTTGCCAGTAAAATATTAAAGAAATTTGACGCAAATAAAAAATAAACCCACAGATTTTCATTTGAGGACTGTGCCAAATATTTGAAATAGCTCTCTGTTCCTCATACAGGACACAAACAGCGTCTTTGTCTGCATGTTTTGGGGTAAATATAGTTTGTGTCCTGACATCAGACTGTGGTTAATTTGCATTATTTGTCCTGGCGGGTTGTGGTGGCGTGGATCCATTCGTGACGTGGAGCCGAGCGTCACAAAAGCACGAGGTTTTCAACACGGCTGTTGTTTTTGTTTTTGACTCCAGAGTGTCCTGGCTACGTCTCTCTGTTAGTAAATGTGTGCAGAAATATAACTTTACAACTTTAAATGAGTGTGCTCTGGGAGAGACGAGTTGTTAAACAGGGAGTGGAGCATCAAAGCTGCTGCAGCCTCTCCGTCTTTGTTGGACTTTGTAAGAGACTTCTGGAGACAAAGCTAAAGCTTGAAGTGCATTCTCAATAATCCACCATGGTCGTTTCATTTTCAGTCTCGAGCTTTGATCAGTAATTACTGGTATGTTGTGGGGACCATTGTTTAGACTTCAGGTACTGTTTAACCAACAGATTGGACTTTACAGTAAAACCTGTTATCTGCTGACTTGTTCAAGATGGTTCAAGTTGTAAAAACACAACAAAATAGCTTTAAACTTTTTAAAAGGAAAAAAAAAAACATTTAACCAGGAAATCCACATGTGTTCAGTTCTTTTCACAACAGCTAGCGATAAAATATTTAAGTAAGTAAACAGGTCATTATAACCTGCTGCAGAAAGACAAGAGCAGGTGATAATTTGTTTATTAACAAAATATCTCATAACCCGCTTACCAGATTTTTTTTAAATGTACTGTATTCTTAAAGAAGTTATTCATGCTGTCAAGGTAAAAGCACAATACCTTCAGCAGCACACGTACAGTGAAGTGATACATGTTAAAATGTTTGGGTCTTCTGTTCTAATGCACAGTCCACACCGTCTTCAGAATCACAGGAGAAACTTGGAAAACTTCAGTTGTTTTCACCCACTGCCATGAAATGTGGCCCGTTGTGTATCTGAGTGTGTGTACATATGTGTCACTGTTTGCCCCAATTCAAGATAGCTACCACAGATAATCAGTGTTATGTATGGTAGTAGCTGAGAGTGATCCCCAACACTTACCCTGAGGATGGACGAATCAGATGATTTTTTTAAACCTTTGATATGCAATCCTTTAAGAAAGGCCACTGTTTGTTCTCATCCATCCATTATCTTTACCCGCTTCTTCCTTTCTGGATCACGGGGTCATGTCCAGCAGTCACTGTGCGAGAGGTGGAGGACAGAGACAAACAACCAATCACTCTCTCACTCACACCTACGCCTGTCGCAATAAACAATAAATCAATTAATCGCATGATACATAAAAATTATCGACCTTATTTTCATTTATTGGCTTTATCATTTCTTCGTGTCTCTGTTTCTGCTGAAGACACTGGATGACAAGAAGCTCAACTCTGGTGCTCTTCACTGACCCCTCCCTTTCTCTTTTTTCTCTTAAAAAAAAAATGTAAATGTCCAAAATCACGTTTTTGGATCGTTAAAAGCAGCTAAGCTGAGAAGCTAAGCTAACAGGCTTGGGTGGGGGGTGGGGGGGACCTCCGTCTTGTTGAAACTCCAAAATTCACTGTTGAAACCCGTGCCTTTGTGTAAAAAGTTGTTTTTCTCTGCAAAAAGAAGCTGAGAACTTGTTTACTGATTTTTTTTTTTTTTTTAAATTAGAGCTTTGTGTGAAAAATGCTATGCTAAAGACCTCAAACCACACCAAGCGTCCTCCATTTTGAGAACTGGAAAAACGGGAAAGAGACATCCCATGTCACGTCAAGGGGCCTCCCTCCCATTTTTCATAAAGAGGCACGCTGCTTTATCACTCACTATCCATCCTTCAAACAGTGTTATATTGCCACCCAGTGGTCAAAAAAGGTACTACACACAAATTAACCAGCATTTTTTCATAAATTTAACAATTACTATCGTCAAATTTCAAACAATATTATCGTTTATTGCAATAATTTCTGAGACAAATAATTGCCAGCAAAATTTGTTATCGTGACAGACCTAGTTGATCGTGAGCTGAATCTGTTTATAACTCAGAGAAAATTTGTAAAGGCTAGTTTATGGACAAACTTTAGCCAAGCTAAACATGTTCTTTCTCTAAATTTTAATGTTCTTAATATGGATGTTCTCACTAGCAAGTGGTCGGCGTTGCACTGTTTTTGTTGAAACATGTACTTTGTAGATAAAATATAAATTAATTATCGTGTTTATAAAACATCTGGAACAGGGAAAATGCTGTTCCCATACATAAAGAAAAATACTTCCTAAGTTGTTTCAGAATGTTTGTTTTTTGTCTGACTTTTTAGTTTATACTTTACTTCAAGTTCAATTATCTTTATTGTCAATTGCATCACATGTGGTGCATGAGGTGGAACGAAATTGTGTACTCAAGTTCCCAGTTAAATCCAGAAATATAAAGTATAAAAAGAAAAAGTTTATAAGGATCTAAGATATACACTAAGATATATGCTAAATGAATGCTAAACTGTGCGCTAAAAGATCTACGCTAGACACTAGACAGTATTTCTGCTCACAGCATGTACAGCTAGCCATAGCAGCTAGCAACGACTTGCATGGTCAGCAGTTATGAAGGAAGGCAGAGTTGCATGAACTTCGTTCACCTCAGGTTACTTTAGCAGCTGCAGTCACCTGAGCTGAACAATTGTATTAGGTAATGCATTCAGCAAGTATTTTTACTTTTAATACTTTAAGTATTTTTAAAAGCAAGTACCTATTTAATTTTACTGAAGTAAAAGTATTAATGTGGTACTTCTACCTTTACTAGAGTACATTTTTGTCTGTATATTTGTACTTTTACTTAAGTACATTGTTTGAGTTTTTACTTTTAATACTTTATTTTTGAAAAGCAAGTACTTATTTAATTTTACTTGAGTAAAAGTATAAATGCGGTACTTTTACAAGAGTACATTTTTGTCTGTATATCTGTACTTTCACTTAAGTACAGTGTTTGATTTTATTTACTTTTAATACTTTAAGTATTTTTAAAAGCAAGTACTTCTTTAATTTTACTTAAATAAAAGTATTAATGTGGTACTTCTACTTTTACTAGATTACATTTTTGTCTGTTTATTTGTACTTTTACTTAAGTACTTTGTTTGAGTACTTTTTCCACCCCTGTAAAATAAGCTGTCATGGGAAACACTACAGTATTATGAAATAAAAGAATAAAAATGAACATTTTCAATAACGATGAGCTTAGATACGGTACTTATTTCATAATACTTTATTTATTTATTTAATTTTGACCATTTTGGCCAATAATAGTCCTGGGTGGTCATCAACGCTGATTTTTCCCAACAACACTAGAAAACTGTGTTTGTGCGCCTCTTGTGGGCTCGTCTCATGCAGCGATGATTGATTTTTTCTGGTATGGACTTTGGTTTTTTAATGTTTACAGCCTTTTTTATATTTTATTTATTTATTTATTTATTTATTTATTTATTTATTTATTTATTTAATGATAACAAGTTTTATGTTGTAAAACATGTAGAGCTCTTGATGTTGAGCTATGGCATCTCAGCAGGGCTCCAGAGAAGAGTTCTCCTCTGAAACGTCGACCTGTGAAGAAGATGACCCCAGGGTCCAACCACTGGAGGATGTCGAACCCTCCACCTAAAGCTGCAGCCATGTTGGACAGAGCTGCGTGTTTACAGAAATCACACTCCGCACAGAACCTGAATACAGACCGTAAGTTTCACTGTGGTTCAGCATTCTTCTTACCGATAGGTTTGTTCAAGCTTCTGTATCATTTAGCTCTGATTGTATTTTCATTTAATGTATGTAAACATAAAGTACCGTCTCAAGTTATCTTATATATGCCAAAATAATTAGTGTAGTAGTTTAAGCCCTTCCAATTAATTTCGTAAAACTTTACATAAACACTGCTGGTGCTCTTCTTCTCATCGTTTGATTTCAGCTTCTCGCTCGCCTCTGCCCTCTTGTGTCCAAAAGGAGGCTTGCAAGAGACCCCAGCACCTATCCCTGACAAATGCCACTCCTAGATCTACTTTCTCCACCTCCTCCTCTGGGTCTCCACGCTCCTCCCAGTCCCCATTAGCATGGGAGAGCCCCAAACTGAAGCCCCAGCGCTCCTACATGAACCCCACTGCGAGCTCCATGGCCAAAAGCAGCCGGTCGTCCTCCTCCTCTTTGAGCGACGATCTCCAGTCTGGATCTCCACCTCGCTCCCCACGGAACAGGAGGTCATCAGAGGAGGCGGAGCCTCCAACTCTCGTCAAGTTCCCAACATCACCATCCTCAGCTTCCTCTCACCTCACAGTCACAGCTTCGCCGTCCCATCTGACCCAGAATGGCCCTCCTTCTCGCATCCCACTCCTGAAGCAATCTGTCGGCGCCCGACGCAGCCTGAACCTGGACATGAAGCCGAGCTCGAGCTGCTCAGGCTCTCCTCTGAGGACCTCTGCTTCTGTAGTGGACGTTGGTTCTGATGTTTCGCCTTCTAACAGAAAATCTCAAGGTAAGACAGCAGTGTTCTCAGGATGTATCACATCAAATCACGTCCGAGGAGCTTCATTTCTAACTCCAGGTGTGTATTTATGTTTTATTTTGTCGTTCTCAGCACGATGCAGGCATCGCTCTCTGACTTTTGATCCTGCAGTGCCATCCTTACTGTCTGTGAAGCAAAGAAGAAACTCTGATTCTGAAAGGTACTTTTTATTTTAAAGAAACAAACAGCTGTGAACATGTAGTTAAGTAAACGGCTCTGCGTTAATCTGTGAACATCACACATCAGATCAGGCACTGTTGTCATAGCTGACTTCTATTTTCTAACATTTATTTTCAGAGAGGAAGGTCAGGTGGCTAAGGAGCGCCCTCTGCTGCCTGAAAAGAACCAAACTCTGGACCCACATTCAGGTTTGACTCCCAGAACTTTCTTTTAGTTGCTTGATCAGAACCTTCTGGTCTGTCCGTCTGTTTTTCTCTCAAAGTATTGTGATTCCACTTGAACTAATTTCTAATTATTCTTAGACACAGTGTCAGCCCAAGCTTGCATGGGGCCCTCTATTTCTGCTAATGTTTATTACTGCAATCAATAGTCAGATGATCAGATCATTCACCCACCTAACACAAACTCGTTGCAACTCTGACAGTCATGTTTGCATGTATCATCTAGTGCAGGAGCGTCAAACTCATTTTCATTTTGGGCCACGTCAACCTCATGAATGTCCTCAAAAGACCAGACATGGCAGAATGTATTGTTAAAACTACTTATTAACAAACTGGCAAAATACAGTATAAATTTCTCTGCATTTGATGACTACTTCTAAAAATTAAACATTTTGTGTTTGAGTAATTTGGCATTATATACATAAAGACTGATTTGATTTGACTGATAAAATAATATTGAAACACACAACTGTTATCTTGAAGTTCTGTCTCTGTGACCCTCTGGGTGTAGAGAACCACACAAATGGTTATGGTGGGCCAGATTTGGTTTGACACATGCAATCTAGTGGTACTAAAAGTAACAAAAGAAAAAAAAAAACACCAGTATACAATGTATTTTACAGCAAAAGTGTCATCTGATTTATTATCTTTGGTTCCAAAGAACTGCAACAGTAATGTTCAAAATAATTTGTAGTGCAAGATCAACAACAAACAACAGATTAGATGCATAAAAACAAATTAAATTGTGCAAAAATAGACAAAATTAAATAAACTGAAAAAAAAAAAAATACCAAGGAAATAAATAATGTAAATGAACAATTACTTGAAACCATGTAAAATGTTTTTAAAAAAATTAATTTGAAGTTGAATAATTAGTTCTTAAAACTACGCAACAATTTGCAATGGCGGATCTTATAACATTAAACAACTTTTTACCTACACATTTGACCTGTTTATGTTAATTCTTCCTCAATACTTCACAAACTTCCTAAAACTTGTGCTTCATGGCTTTTCAGGTTTCAGTCATTTATGACATCACTGTAAGAAATCTGATGGCCAACTTTGTTCTTAATACTAATCACTGGCAGTCCACTCAGTTATTCTTGTGCCATGTGTAACACAGGGGAAGGACCCGGATTGTGACTTGGAGCACACCCGGTGCCTATACTGTATAATGAACCAGGCAACACTGCAAACTGAAAGTGAAGGTGGGGAAATGGGGCATAGGTGTGTTCACGGGCCCAACACGGGTGGGAATTTACAGCTACATAAACACTATGTTGAAACTAGTAATCCACCTGGTTACACATGGAAGATCTCAAATAGTTCTTTATTAGTTTGAACTTGGAAAAGCTCCTCTCCGCAGATTTGATTTGATTTGATTTGATGTTTATTTATTCATTTTATAAAAAAACCGATACAAAGCAGTTTCATCAGATACAA
>JARVLU010001196.1:14716290-14735101 GCA_031762415.1 Simpsonichthys santanae | reverse complement strand
ATAACAGAATGGGCTCAGGAATACTTCCAGAAAGCATTGTCAGTGAACACAATCCACCGTGCCATCCGCCGTTGCCAAGTTCCATCTTGTGAAGCCTTTGTACACTATTTTGAATAACATTTGCTGTTGCACATTCCTTAAATTGAACAGCTGTGGCTGAGTGGTTAGAGCAGTCGTCCTCCAATGCAAGAGTTGGGGGTTCGATTCCACCAGCAGTCATATGCTGAAGTGTCCTTGGGCAAGATACTGAACCCCTCATTGCCTCCAATATGTGTCCCATCAGTGTATGAATGTGATAAAGCTCTGACTATTCTTTGTATAGATCTAGTAGACTTCTGTATGAATGGGTAAATGAGGACACAGACTGTAGAGATTTGAGTATCTTGATAAGATAGAAATATGCTAAATAAGTACAGTCCATTTACCATTGAAACATGCTTAAAATTCAAGAAAGACTTAACAAATTAAATTGACATATCTTGCAAATGTTATTTTGGAGACACCCCAAAAAGAAACTTTCTGTCACAGCCAAGTGAAGAAGTGGTTATAGCAAACACAAAAACTGCTTCTACTTTGTCAGATTTTTAGATATTGAAATAAAATATTGTGTGTTAGTAGCTGTCATCTTACAAGCGGTGTGCAGGGTGTTTTTATTTTTTATTTTATTTTTTTATTTTTTTAGGTCATTCTTCTCAGCCAAGAAGAGTTTGATAGGATTTTTTTAACCTCCAATTTCCTACCTGTGTTCAGTTTCACTACTTTTTCTCTGTCTAAACAGATCTCCCTTGTAAATGAGTCTTCGAGGCTCAGTGTGATTTATCTGTCTAAATAAAGGTTGAATGAATGAACAAGCACCGACAGATCATGCAGAATCTTTAAGAATTTGACATGCAAGACTGTGGGTGTTCCTTCAAGGCATGCTAGTTTTATTTATGTCAGAAATTATTCTAAACTTTTCAGCTTGTATTTTAATGTCTGTCCTAATGGCTGTACTTGCAGCGCTTGGTGTTTTCTGAGGAAAGTTAGAACCACCGTTCACAGGGTAACAAGCAGCTCTAGCTTTTACCTTTGAACCTAACACTCCAGCAGTGGTGCACTTGCTGGTGTAAACCTTCTTGATAAGAGTACCATGCTGGAAAAGGAAAGCTGGTGTAAACACCACCACTCCTGCCTGCCAATGTTTTCTACTATAAAGTATTAGAGCTGCTCAGAAGAAACAAAATGAGGAGAAGGTACATTAAAGTGGAAGATTTACTGCCAGAAAAAAGTGGCATTGTTGAAAAAAGTAATCTTTCAAGATCTAACAAGGTAAAGTCAGGTCCTCTGGACGGATTCTTTGTTGAAACATTTCATCTTTTATCCAAAAGTCTTCTTCAGTCTGAGGAGCTGCAACAAAGCAGAACCTTCTCATAGTGGATCAACCAGTTTGCTGGTGACATCCAGAACTCTGTTCATATGTAAAAGGAGGACCATTAGCCTAACGATCGTTAGGGCCCTAACAGTTGGTCATTAGTGCCCTGATGGCTGCTTGCTCTTCACACCTGGTGAAGGTGTCAAAAGGTAAAATAATGGCCCAGCACAGAAGACCAACATCATCAGGCCAGGACTCTGCAGTCTACATTCATCTGCACAGCAGCTATCACTTTCAGACATGAAGATGTTCACATCCTTGATAGAGAGGAACATTGGTTTAGAGAGGAGTAAAGAAAGCCATCTTTGTAAAAACTTGTTCATCTTTAAAAAGGGCAGGGGTCCACATCTTCAACTGTCCCCCTCTTACAATACAGTATTGTTATTGCATCACTGAGCCCTCTGTGAATTGCAAGCAGCCATCAGGGCACTAATGACCAATTGTTAGGGCACTAACGACCGTTAGGCTGATGTCCTCCTTTTACACGTGACCATCTAGTTCTGGCTGTTACCAACAGACTGGTTGATCCTAAGGTGCTGGTTATATATAGTTTGTTGCAGCTCCTCAGATTGAACAAGTCTTTTGGGTAAAAGATTAAATATTTCAACAAAGAATCTGTCCAGAAGACCTGAGTTAACCTTGTTAGATTTTTCTGCCTGGATTATTGAGCGTGAATCAGGACAATCTTTCAAGATGTGCTCCTGAACCAGACTGTATTTGTTTAATGTATTTTTCATATAGCTGAGAGTTATGAGTGTACTGTTACAGTGTTAAGTACAAAATAACACACAATATTTTATTTGAAGCAGTCCGGTCTGTTTATTATTGACCTTTTTGCAGGAAATAATGTGCATCAAAAATCAAGCACCATGCCCTCATAGCAATTTTTGATATTCAAATAAGGCATTTAACTCATGTTTTGGTCCTTTACACCTGCATTTTATTGACCTTTACATGCAAACATATTTATAAATTAGTTGTATTTGTATTTTAAGATTATTTTTATATGGTTAAAGAACTGGACGTATGCATGTATCTAGACCACAATGCATCATAATAATGACTATACTATACTGACTATGAGCAGCATATTGGTCATTTTACAGTAAGTAATGCACATGCACAAAGTCAGTGTTTTTGGTGCTTTAGACTCTAAAGTTTAGAGTCTAAACAGTGGTGTGCCTGCTTCAGGTTTGTTGAAGTAACTACCTCAGTTTTAGCTGTGCTCTGCATTCATTCCAACACACAGGAACATTACACATCACTATCACAACACAAAATACAAATAAAACCAATTCATAATATGTGTTGTATATAAAAATTAATACAGAATCAGATGTAAATGACCAAAACAAAAGAGATAAAACCCCGACCGGAAACAGCTGGAACTATTTGGAGGCGTGGTGCTCGCTGTTACGCATGCGCATTAGCAACTGTATTTTAGTCTTTCAAAATAAGAATTTCAAAAACAGAGTATTGACTTAAATACTATCAAAACCTTTGGTGGTCTACGCTGCAGTATATGTTATAATCAAGAACACTAATACAAACAATTTTCATAAGCTTTAAATGTTTAGAGGTTTATTTTTAGGTTAGCACTCAGTGTATGAGTTTCAAAACTCTTATTGTGAAGGATTGAATAAAGTTCCGCTGAAGCGACTGGTTCAGCTAAAATAGTGCTTTATTTTTTAGTGTACGCAGTAAAACTGTATCCATAATACTTAGATACAGTACAGTAATAACAACAAAAAAAATGAAACTAATTTAATTAAAACTCTCTTCAGTTTTCTTCTGAGTGACAGTCGTAGCAGAACTGTTCCAGGAATGGACTGTCCGTGCCCTCCGTCATTTCTGCCAGCTGCACGTGCCTGCAGCTCCTCCTTTGACTCCTCCTCCTCGAACCCCTCTCGGGTGAGAGTTCATCTGACAAGTCGTTCAGTACAGGAGAAGAGAGTTTGGAGAAACGGGACGTGATGTGGAAGGACGGCCACAGAGAGCCGTCTAACATGGACTCCTCCGCCGCTGCTTCCCGGCAGGAACACGAGGATTTAACGCGTTATTTTGTGATTTAGAAACGTCTTTTCCCGGTGCCTTTTTCTCTGAATACTGTATTTCGACACGGACCTCTGCTGAAGACACCCGCTTCTTACTGTTTGTTCCTCCTCCTGTTCCCGGAGAACGTCATGGCAGAGTGAGGAGTTTGAAACGGTTTCCTCCGGCAGTGTGAAGCCCTCCTCCCCCCCACCGGGATGACCCTCGGCACGGTGGCCGGCGCGGACAGCCCGTCGGCGGTCAGCTTCTGCTCCTGCTGCGGGGCAGAGATGGTGTCCAAGAACCACATCAACCAGCTGTAAGTTCGGGACTCAGAAACAAATCTTCACTTCTAGTTTTATTTAAAGTTATGAATCAAAGTTTGAAACCGGCTCTGATTTCCATTTTGTTCCTGCAGTTTAGCAACATGAGGGCTCAATGAGTTTCTCAGAGATTTAGCAACGAGTTACTCATCTTTGTTCTTCCTTTTGCCCAAACTAAGTCAAACATGTCTTCACGTCCTGTGTGAATCATCCAAATCACTTAATAAAAGAGCTGGCACATGACTAATACTTCCTAAAGTTCAGCATTTCGTCATCCGGTTCCTCAGATCAGAAGATTTATGTGTTTTTGGTCCTAATGTTTTATCTTAAGGTTGGACTCCTTTCAGTTGGTCACTGTTTTTGGAAAAACAGATGAGTGAGTCAAAACAAAAGGAAACAAGTCACGTGTGCCACTAATAAATCATAAGTGTTTCCTGTTCTGCACAGTCCAGGTTTCTAAATACTCCACGTTCTGCTGGTTATTTTGTTATAATTCAATGTAACTATAGCTGCAGTCTTATCCACAATCCTGCTGTGTCAGCAGATTTATAGTTTCTTCTTGTGATGATGTGTAAAAGGATAAAGTTGAGCGGTCCATGTGGTCCACCCTGAACTGATCCAAAGCTCTTCAGTTCGATCCTGGACCTGCTCTGATAAGCTTTGCAAAGTCAGAGGAAAAACTAAATAAATCAATGCTTCCGGGCTTCAAGCTGAGTTAGTGGTTTTTCTAAATGAACATGAGCTGATTTAAAGTGTTTTTAGAAAAATGGAGGGAGACGTGCGACTCGGTTGTTATTTATCTGCTGTTTTACACCCTTGTTTCTAAAAATCCCCTGAAATGTGAGTTTGAGTAAAGATATTTTATGGTAAACCATATGTGGAGTGAAACATTGTTATGGTAGTTGTTTGTTTAGCATTAGTATAAATGGACAAAATAATTGTAACATTAGATTTTTGTGCACTCTGCGTCGGCTTGGCCACCTTGGACCAACAAATGGGCCCGTCTGCTGCTGGAGCTGCTGTTGTGTTGGCTGTAAATACTCCACACCTGGACCCTCATGGTCATCCTCCCAGTTTCACCCTCTTCCCCTCCAGCTGCGTGCGTGACTGTGTTTTGTTCACGTTTTCCAAGGAAAACAGAGGAATAAGGAAGAGAGGAACGTTTGTGTCAGACGTTCAGAAGCTGTACGTTGGCCACTACTTCTGCTTGTTGGTGTTTGTTGTGTTCATATATATTTGTTCATATTACGCCTGTTTGCGTGGTAACTGCAGTAAAACCAGACGTACGACTGCCTCGCACTGAGGACTGCGGTGTCACTCAGAGGAAGTTCTATGTTTAGTTTGACCCAGTTTGTTCCCTGTAAGTATCCCTTTCTCACACCTACGTGCTTTCTGGGTTGTAATATCAGTTTTTCAGTATCTGATTCATGTTCAGGTGGATGCATGATGCAGTACTGGGTCTGTTCTGGTCCATCTGCTGCTGACTTTGCTAACGGCACATTTTTCCTGCAGCAGGCCCCAACATGGACTCCTGAACACCCGCTAACTCCCCGACCTTCCCGTGGGTTGAATCTGTCTCGGGTTCAAACTCATAAGGCCTTAGCGGGCCTGCCCTGTATAGAACCACCAGGCCCTATATTTATCCTGCTCTCCTCTGCAGACTGACTAATATGGGCACAGGCTGGAGGAGGGGGCGCCCAGATCCCTGCCCTCCATGCACAGTGGTCCTTACATAGCGAGGATTGTGTCGGACTGCTGCCCTAACAAGTACCTTCAGCCTAACTTTGGTCCAGAGTCGGAGCTCGGGCCGGGCCCGTTCTCTGACCGGGTCTAGCTGGGTCTTCTTTCTTTATGTGTGTGACTTTAGAACCCACCTCTGTCTCACTGTGGAGTCCCATTGAACTGAACCTGCTGCCCTCCATACTCTGCTTCACACGACTCGATGCTTGTTTTGGCTCCATCTGCTCAAAATACTGTATATATTTTTTTAACTTTTTGGCATGCTTGTTAAAAATTACTCTTATATACACAAAGTAGTTCATCGAGGTGTTGACAAAATAATCAATTAATTATGTTTACAGATGTTTTTATGTAAAAGGTGCAGCAGCTTAAACTCTAGATTATTCTCCTGATTTATAAATTCTCTTTTTGTTCATAAAATAAAAACCTGTGTTAGTTAAATAACTGTACACCTGATATCCGCTGATATTACAGGAAGTGTTCAGACATGTTGACCTGGTGGAAGAATAAGTTCTGACCCGACTGACGAGCTAACAGGATACGAGCCGGGCCCAGATTAAACTGGATCATTTCTGTTTCAGACCAGTCCGGTCTACAAACTTTGAATTCATGTGACGGCTATTTGATAAGCATAAAAGCAGAAATGGCAGCAGCAGTTAGCTGTGTCACTCATTTGTGCAGGAATAACCGTGTAAAGGTTCTTGACAGAGAATTAGCATGGACAGATTTAAAATTTGAGTTGAAAGTTTCTCCACCGTCAGTCTGCTTGCAACACAAACATTATGAAACTCCTACAGGAAGTGCTACAGCTAGCTGCTGCTAGTTGTTTGTAAATAAAGTATTCTGGGTAAATGTAAAGTGAAACTGATTGTGACATAAATGTTGATAAAATAGTGAGATTGGAGTTGTTTATAGATGGAAGCAATCTAGCTTGAGACTAGCCTTTAGCTCATCAGTTCTGCTCAGATTCTAATGAATGAAGTCCTTCAAAGAGTTATCTGCAACAGGTAAGATGTTAGTTGTTCAAATATCTGACTTGTGCCTTTAAAGACTGGTGTTTGTGAAGCACAGTTCTCCTGAATGTTCAGGGATCATGACACTTCCTGTGTGCTGGTTGAAAGGTTCTGGTTTCAGCCGTCTGTGTGGGTCTCCGGGTCCAGAACCCCTGGATCCAGGGCGTCTCTGTACAGTATGTCGACTCTGCTCAGATGAACGGTATCAGCAGCCCAGACTTTTAAAGGACGCCAATATTTTTAGCTGATGTATTCGAGGGTCAACCCCCCCGTCCACCTCTGCAGCAGTCGGACTTACGTTTCCCTCTGTGTATTTCTAGGTGCAGGTGTAAAAATGTTTCCTTCAGGCACGTTTATGGCCCTCCGTGGCATTTTGTTACACACATTACCAGCTCACTTACACACAGACGAGGACACTTCATTAGTCAGCATGTGAGCGCAGTGGGGGGGACGGGGACGGTGCAGCAGGAACTGGGGGGACACCAGGAGTCGAACGTAGGACAAAGCTGTGAGAAATCCAGAATAAATGAGCAACAGTGGGGGAGAGCGAGAGGAAACAGCTGGGTCAGGGCTGGCTGGGTTATGGGAAAGGAGTCGGGGTTGTTGTTGCTCTCGTGCGTCTGTTTTCTCCTGATTCTCTGCAGAACTCAGGAACTGAGAACGAGGACGGCAGGAAGCCAGCTGACAGGCAGCACCGGCTCTTTTAGTCGAACTTGATGAACTGCAGTCGGGCTCGGAGGGTAGATTGATGAAACCCACAGACAAACACTCAGTCTGGATTTTCCAACACGCCGTTTATTATTGAAATAAATAAACATCCACCAGATAAGTCAAATATTGTGACTTTAAAAGAGTTGCACATTTTTGTTGTCATCACGCACCTTTAATGAACTTCTGTGAACTTCATACGTGCACGTTTTATCCTGACCCCCCCAGGCTGCGAAACCACGTTTTTTTTATTTTTTTTAGCAGAACTGGTTGGTCGACTTCGTTAATCTGCGTTTCCTCTTGTTACAGTAGCTGTGCGTGTTAAAGACGACTGCTCTGACGTTAATCTTCATGACATTTAAGCTCCTGAACACATCTCATTCTTTCTGCTAATACACTCTGTAAACATTCTTTAAATACTGACAAATGTTCAGCCCCCCCAGGCTAAAAAAAACTACAAGAAAATGAACAAAGTTAACATGTAAATGAGAAAATTAAAATATTTCCTTTAAAAAATAGTGTAAATGATGCCAAAACACACATGACCTAGTTTTTTACCTTGTTTTGGACCGTGCATTGTCAAAATAAAGAACAAACAGGAAGTGCACTTGGCAGCAACAATAAAATAACCTGCTTCATCTGATCCAACACATTTCTAACAACTCCATATTTATATTTTCAGCAGTGAGTATTTTAATAAAGAACATCACAGTCTAATCTGTGCAAAAATTCTAAATATATGCAGCCGTAAGGCAGACGTGTATTTACTTAGTGAGTTATTGATCATTTTATCAGCGTTTGGGACTTTGTGTTTTTCACTGCTGCTGATTTTAAAGTGATTACTTTCTGTTTCTGGTAATTATCAACCTTTTTTTTTTTTTTTTTTTTTTTTTTGTAAAAGCTCAAGCAGATAAGTGAAGTGATTTGGCTGCAATGTTGGAACTGTTTCTACCCTTCACTGCAACGCCAACAGCCAGGTGTCCTCCTCTTGGTCTTCTTTGGACCTTTCCGCTCTGAGGAGCTGAGTTGGCCTCGCTCAGATCTAACGGGGAGATCGACGTTCGCCTCCACCTTCGATTCGCTCCGATAGTCCTCGATTTAAAAAGGATCAGCTCGCTCGTTGTCGCCTCTGTCTGAGTCGAGAAGTGGACCCAAGTCCAAACATTAGATCTGTGTTTTAGAGAATCGTGTTCAGTTTGTCCCCGTCATGGAGCGAAGAGGGGCAATTAAAAATACCTCTGTCGTCCCATCTGCACGATAACTTGAAAAATGAGTGAGGTGCCAACTTCTGTTTTGGTGTATGGCTGCATCTAGATGTAACAATGGTCACTTTCAAAAATTGGGTTGCCACGTCAAAATCCAAGATGGCCGCCACCATAAATATGTGTGTAAACCAGCCAGCTCAGTCATTTGAGTTAACAATGCTTTCTGCTTGTTATTAAATGTTTGGTGTGAGCTGCTTGTTTAAAGATCCACATTAAGCTAATTATCCTGTGGGAGTGGTGGCGCAGAGGTTAGAGAAGGTGAGCCTGTGCTCAAAAGGTCGCTGGTTCAACTCCCTGTACAGACAACATCAAAATGTAGGTGGGAAAGGTGAAGCACCCACACTTGCCTCCACCCTCATTTGCCCCACTCTGGGCCCTTGAGCAAGGCTCTTAACCCTCACTATCTGCTCCCCCGGGCGCCCTAGATAGCAGCTCTCTGCTCCACACAGAGGGCTGTGGTAACGGTGTAAAAACAATCACCAAGTCTTCATGCAAATGTTCGCCGTGGTGACCCCTGAAGAAGGGAGCAGCCGAAAGAATAAAAACCCTTAAGCTGATTGTCCTGACTGAAGCTGCTCACTCTGCCTGGATACAAGTTTCTGCTGCTCGGTCAACACAGCCCGTGTGCTTTAAGTACTGGGATGGATTTTTCTTCTTCTTCTGCTCACTACTTCAAAGTAAAAGTGTGAAAAGTGTGATGTATTAGTTTCATGTAACAGATCAGTAACGGCTGTAAGAACTGAACCACGTCATGGTTACTCACAGACCCCTCGCAGGTTTAAACGCTGACCAGTTTTCTTAAAACAACCTGTTTGATTGTAAAGTTATGTGTTGGCCGGCTCTTATCTTCACCCCCCTCCCCGGCAGCTGTTTGAGTGTGAGTGTAATCCAGCTGTGGAGGAGCAGAGAACATTGTGTTCTGACTGCACGCTGCAGCTCGGGTCTTGTTTTTGAACGGGTCGTTTGACAGCTCTGGTTTTGGGAGCGTGCGGCAGCAGAGGAGTTGAATAGAGCATTGTGACCCCCCACGTTCTTACTCACACACATTGCATGCTTGTTTTGGGACAACATGGGTACAACATGTGCAAAGAAGGGACTCCAAATGTGTTACATTTAAAGCTGGGTTACACCACAGACCCCCCCACCCCCACGCCACCAGTTATCAAAGTCTCATTGTCTGTTTTCTCTTCTGTCCCAGCATCAGTGAGAGCTTCCTCACGGTGAAAGGTGCAGCCCTGTTCCTCCCCAGGGGGAAAAGTCCCCCTCCGAACTCTGCTCCGCGGATCAGCCAGCGCAGGAACAAGCACACAGGTGAGGACTCGTACCGACACCCCTGTCTGTGGTGTCACTTCAGAAAAGATGAGGAAGCTTCAGTGGTTTTTACCAACACCAGAAGAAACATGACACAAACAGGACTCGGTAACATTTTACAATTTAAATAACACGTTTATTTTATTCTAATTCTTGGCTACACGCCAGCTCAAAGTGCACCAGCAGCTAGCTGTTGCACTTCCTCTTCGTCCTTTATTTTATGAATATTTCTGCTGTAATGACTGTGTTAAGAGCATAATAAACGTTTAAATGAAGCTGATTTCCAAACTTTTCAACTTCTGACCCACAAAACGACGTAGCTTAGCTCGTGACCCTAAATGTTGCCAGTTTAAGAAAACTGTCCCTAAACATAAACTTCAACTACTAAGACACTTTTTAATATTTATTTATTTATTCATTGTAAATTTATTATTAAAATATGCCATTAGCAACATTTTAAAAACTTTTTTCTGGGGACCCTTACGTAAGGATTGACGACCCTCAAAGGGGTCCTGCCCCCTCCTTTAGGAACCACTAATTTAAACCATCACTGTCATCTGTCATGCACAGTTATTTCTTTAGCCTGTCAGTCCTGTCAGATTTAAAATCTCATCCAAAGAGCTATGCACAACAGGTGAGATATCTATTGTTTACAACCAGAATAATCAGAATCATAATAGCATAAAATCTCGTTAAGCTAGGTCTTAGAGGAGACTATTGTGCTGCGGGTGAAATGACGCACGATTTATTGTTTTCTGTCTGTTTGTGACTCAGACTGTGAAACTGAAGGTCTGAAAAGTTTGTTCTTGTGTCCAGGTGACCTCCAGAAACATCTCCAGACCATGTTCACGGTGCTGCGGCCTGAGGACACCATCCGACTGGTCAGTAAAGTTCTCCACACCCTCACCTGAGCAGGGTAGGATCTGAGCAGAGCCCGTTCACTCAACTTCCTGGTTTCAGTTCTTTGTTGTGAAGCATAAAAGAAGTGAAACTTGGCTGAGTCGTAAAAACACACGTCTTTTATTTGCACCTATAACAATGCCCCTGGATTAAAAACAAGGCTCAAAGAAGTGGGAGTTGTACGGATTCTTGTCCTTTCTCTAAAATTCAAACTAAATCTATAATGAAGGAACTTTCAGTAGAAAGGCCCAAATGTAGAAAACTTCACTGAAAACCTCCCAGAACAACTCTGAACCGTTTCTTTATGTCAGCATTGTGTCAACAACTGCCCCCGAACAAAACCTTTGAAAGACAAGACTCAGTACAAAGAACACGTTGTTCAAGTTGCTCCGTTCCCACATCTCACCTGCTCTGGTTTTCTGTTTGTGCAGGCGGTGCGTCTGGAGAGCTCCTACCCTCAGGTAACCCGCTACATGGTGGTGGTCTCCACCAACGGCAGGCAGGACACAGAGGAAAGCCTCGTCCTCGGCATGGACTTCGTCTCCTCTGATAGGTCAGTCCACAGCAGGAGCACGTTGGAGCAGAGGTTGCACCATCTTCATATAAAGAATAAAAGTGATGTTTTATTTTTCTGCTGTGGTAAAAACAGATGTTGAGACAACAACATGTCAGGTTGAGTCGTCATGACTCGTTTCTTTAGTTGTTTTGACGTCAGACTCACTTTTCTTTGTTTCATCCATGTGTCCCTGCAGCTGCTGCTCTGTGGGTCTGGTTCTACCTCTGTGGAGTGACACTCTGATCCACCTGGACGGAGACGGGTAAGACACCACCCTCCTACCATACTTCCTACAGCGCCACAGGGCAGCTGACTGATCCCAGAGCAGTTTGAGGTGATTTACGTCTCGTTTCCAATCTGTCGCTCTGCAGAGGCTTCAGCGTGTCGACGGTGAACCGGGTTCACGTCTTCAAGCCCGTGTCTGTCCAGGCCATGTGGTGAGAAACCTGCTTCACGTTTTAAACTATACATTCACTTTAAACACCTTTATTTGATCACATCCTTATCTTGACTATTTTCTACATTTGTCTTCTTCATGTCCTCATTTTGTTCTCCTTTTCTCCCTCTGTTTCATCCACGGGTTTACTGTCGTAGTGTCTCCCCACGTAGCTGAAACGACTCCTCGTCCGGGATTCAAACACTTGGTATTTAATAGTTGGTGAGGCTCATGAATAAAACCTGTTCCTCTGTAACCGTCAGGTCGGCGCTGCAGTCGCTGCACAAAGCCTGCGAGGTGGCTCGCTGCCATAACTACTACCCTGGCAGCCTGTTCCTGACCTGGGTCAGCTACTACCAGAGCAGGGTCTCGTCCAGCCAGTCCTGCATCAACGAATGGAACGCCATGCAGGACGTGGAGTCCCACCGTGCCAATTCACCCATCCTTTTCACAGACCTGTGAGTACACACGCACACACACACACACACACACATCTCTGAGTTTAGATCCATTATGTGTAAAGTTTCTATGGAGGGAATGCTCTGACAAGGGGGGGGGGGGGGGGGTGCAAGAATGGGCCCATTGCCACCAATGGCCACCCCCCTGGATCCATTCTAGAATATCTTGCACCAGAAACATGAAGGTTTACCTGCATCCTTTGTTCAGTTCCAGTCCAGAAAAGCACTCGTCTTAAAACCTTCACTGATGAAACGTTCAACTTGGATGTGTTTAGCTGGTCGTTGTTTTTTTTTGTTCACATGTATTTTGCAGTGAGTTCATTTTAGCGTGACTGCAGGGTGAACTCTGCACCTGACGCATCATCCAGAGCACATTCTTGGATCACAGATTCACAGAAAGCTAAAGGGGGGATTTGCAGCAGCTGCGTGTGTGCCCGGTGAAAAATATTGTTGCTTCTTCGTAGCAGCGAAGCCGAACGTCTCCCGACGCTCTGACGGTGTCATTGTGTCTTCAGAAAAACTGTTGTCAACCACCTGTCTGTCAGGTGCTGTGTGGATCAGGCGGGAGCAAAGAAGAGCCTGAAGAAAGAAGAACATATTTGTAACGTGTCATCGATGCGTCAGATTATTTCCAAAGAAGAGCTGGAGAGTGAAGGAACGACGTAGGACTCCTGGATTTATGACTTTACGAAGAGTTGGGAAATTCCCCCCCGAGCTGCTCCAGTCACATGGTCCGCTACCTATTTGGAGCGTCTCACACACATGCACACACACACACACACACACACATATGAAGTGTCCAAAATAGCTGAGGCTTGAGATACATTTGGAAAAACTGAAATGCAAACACTCATGGGAAGGTACACGAAGACGGGGACAGACAGGAGCAGGTGGCAGAGTGAGTGATGGTGGTGGGGGGGGTCGTCAAGCTCTCACACACCTGATCGCCTCGAATGGAAAGAATGGAGACGAGTCGAGTCAGAAATAGTTCCTATAAAGCTGACAAATAAGACTGCTCTATATTTACTGGCTGCCAAGGTGTTTGCCCTTGACTGCTCTCATCTTTAAGATGACGTGAAATGTTTTGTGAGTTCCCGTTCGTTGGGTTCACGGAGCGACTGCCAAAACGCCTCGACCTGCTGCTGTTTTGTTGACACAGCACCACTTCTTTCCCTGTAAAAACCCTGAGGCTGGTTCCTGCTGTTTGCAATATGCTCTTACTGTTAACGCCTGCAGGCCCCTTATCTAACTGCTGTTCGAGGAAGTGGCAGAAAATGTCCACCTTCAGTTTACTCATTGGCTCTGCTGCGTGTCGTCTCTGTACGATTCGCGTTGTACCGTCTGTTTTCCTCCAGCTCTGTTTCCGTGCCCAGCCGTCACTCAGGCTGTCTGCGGACGAGTCGGGGCATGTTGCGAGGTTAAAGGTCACCTTAACTCTTCCTGAGAGTGGAAGGTTTTCACTTCCTGTGGTCATTAAAGTGTTCAGCGTTTAGATAAATGCATATTCTGTCACATGTTGCATTTAAGTTTGCAGAAACTCCTCTAAGATCATCACACTTTCCTTTTTCTTTTCTTTTTTTCTTTTGGACTTCTGACCCCCACTGCTGTGAAATATTAAGCTGCTGAATAAGTAGATAAACAAAAGGAGAAGCTGAGCTGAGTCCCTCTCCAGAGAGGTAATTAAACCACTTGTTGAGATCATCAACGTGACATCCAGAGGCTAAATGCACCTCCCAGCAGAGCGGCTGGAAACGGAGCACAACAACAGGCGATGCCTACAAGAGGACTTTGTTTGAGACTTCCACGGGTCGAGCTCTCATACGTTCTGTCCCCTCTCCGGTTTCTGAGAAGCACACAAAGTGCCAGTTCTCTGCTGGAACAGCTCATCTCATTGAGATTTTGAAAACAAATGAACATGCAGAACTTGGAGGTCTCCGTGGTGACGGTGGCTCTTTGTGTGTAGCCGTTAAAAGAAAATGCTTTAAAGGTGTCTTACTGTGTGTGCAGGCCCACAGAGAGGGAGCGCACAGAACGTCTGATCAAGACCCGTCTCAGGGAAATCATGATGCAGAAAGACCTGGAGAACGTCACCAGCAAGGAGGTGAGGACCAATGAGACAAGCCTTCAGCTCTGTTGACATTTTGACTGGTCTGACTGTTGATAATGTGTCTAAAAACTACTGTCTGTATTGTAGCCTATAATCATCAAACCGTTTGTTACTGTCTTTAATAATAATAATATACATTAATTTGACTTGAACTCTTGTTAAAACGTTAAAAAAACAATTGAATTATCTACATGTTTAGAATTGTTATTTTTCTTTCAGATCAGAACAGAGCTGGAGATACAGATGGTGTGTAACCTGAGGGACTTCAAAGAGTTCATAGACAACGAGATGATTGTCATCCTGGGACAGATGGACAGTCCCACAGAAATCTTTGACCACGTCTTTCTGGTAGGAGTTCAGGAGCTCTGAAGTTAAATCCAGCTTTTAACCATCACCCTGTCTAAAGGCAAACTAATGTTTTTGCTCATTTCTGTCTGTTTTGAGGAAAGATCCTGCAAAATCACATCAGACTGCACTGATTATTTTTAAAGAGATATCTCACTAGTTGGAACAACAGACATTATTCAATTAATTACTTGAGCTATAAAAACAAGACCGTAAAAATACTGCAGGCTGCTTAGTTTTTACAATGTTTAAAGATTGACACACAGACATCACTATTTTATGTATGCTGCAATGCATTCTGGGTAAATGATGTAGACAAGTTGCGCCGGTGAGAGCTCCATTCAGCTTGAATGTTAGTTTTGTACATTATCTGAACCGGAGCAGAAAGAACTGAGAAATGACTCAACTTTCATGTTAGCTCTGGAGCTAATATATGTAGCATTACCTCTAGAGCATATAAATATAAATAACCATTAGCTCCGGAGCTAATATATGTAGCATTACCTCCAGAGCATAGAAATATAAATAACCATTAGCTCCGGAGCTAATATATGTAGCATTACCTCCAGAGCATATAAATATAAATAACCATTAGCTCCGGAGCTAATATATGTAGCATTACCTCTAGAGCATATAAATATAAATAACCATTAGCTCCGGAGCTAATACTGTATATACTGTATAGTGTTAGCTCCAGAGATAATGGCATTTTGTCCAGAGCTAATAAGTTAAACATCACAAGTTGATCACGTTTGATCGATTCGACCCATATATAGTGCAGAAGACCTAATATAAAATAAAACTTTGTTTTCATGTTATAACCTGTTAGCCTCGACTCCTTGTGTTTTATTCTCCACTATAAGTGCTGTCCGTCATCGTCCCAGAATGCATTGTGGCAGTAAAATTATGGTGATGTTTTATTGTGAAAAATAGGTGTTCATAATTTTTAAAGTAATTAAGAGTTTTCACATGTCACAAACAACAACTTTTAGTAGAAAAGAGAAGAATTAAGACCAATATGAGCAATAAGTCTGAGATCTCTTTTAAGATTTGACCAAAATCGTTTCATCTCTCATTTTTCAGCATACGCTGTTCTTGGGTTGTAAATTTATTCTTTTAAAGAATTATAAGATTTAGATTTTATGTGGAAAAGCCTGTTGTCATGTCCAGACTACAGCTTTGTGCTGTTTTTTTGTTTGTTTGTTTGTTTGCTTTAGTTTGTTATACAAGAATGTCCTCATTATTTTTGACACGTCTTCTCCAGAAGTTGTGGTCCTGACTGGGCGTGTGTTTTTCTGCAGGGCTCTGAGTGGAACGCCTCCAACTTAGATGAGCTGCAGAACAGTGGGTGAGAGATCAGAACTTTCAGTGCTCCTAATTAATCCAGTCTGCAAACTCTTAATTAGTCCAACGCACACGCTGTCAATGACTGAATTCCCAGAGACGAAGCAAACTTGTCTCGTGGATCACAGACATTTTCAGCAGAAACACAGTTTGAATCTGTCCAGTAATTAATCAGCTGTTCTTCAAATATTCAACACTCCCACCTCCTGATGAAGCAGTTCTTTCTTCTCGATGCTGAGTCAGCACTTTTTTCAGTGCTTGGGACACGCCCCTAGAATAAAATTCTCATTTATAGTTTATACAGTGTTCTTGTTATAATAAACTGGTCCCAGTAACGCTTCGTCTCCATGTGTCTGACGCAGAGTGCGCTACATCCTGAATGTGACCAGGGAAATAGACAACTTCTTCCCGGGGATGTTTGAGTACCACAACATCCGAGTTTACGACGAGGAGGCCACCAACCTGCTGGAGTACTGGAACGATACCTACAAGTTCATCACCAAAGCCAAGTAAGCGTCTGCACACTTTTGTGTGCACCCCCCCCCCTCCCCCCACACCACCACAGTACATGTTGTAAAGTTTTCTCTTTCTCGTCTCCCTAGAAAAGCCGGTGTGAAGTGTCTGGTTCACTGTAAGATGGGTGTGAGCCGCTCCGCCTCCACGGTCATCGCCTACGCCATGAAGGAGTACGGCTGGGACCTGGACACGGCCTTCGACTATGTGAAAGAGAGACGTGCTGTCACCAAACCCAACCCGTCCTTCATGAAGCAGCTGGAGGAGTACCAGGGCATCCTGCTGGCGAGGTGTGTTCTGTGCACAAGCAGCCGTTGGGTTTGCTCCGCGTTTGAAGCTAACGGTTTGTCCTCCTCCGCAGTAAACAACGGCACAACAAGCTCTGGAGGTCTCACTCTGACAGCGACCTGTCAGACCGGCCCGACTCCATCTGTAAACCTTCATCTCCCTCTCTGGTCCGCTCCGACTCGCACAACAACAACACCTCCTTACATCACTTCCTGGGTGTGGCCGTCCTGCAGGCGCTTGGCGCCGGACCCAAAAGCTCTGCCAAAGCGAACAGCGCACCCACCTCTGTCTCTGTCTGCAGCGACGTGGGGGAGTCTGAGGCGAGGCTGGACTCTGAAGACTCTGTTCCTCGTGTCCTCCCCAGACCTCGAGCAGCCACCATCATCCCAGAGGAGAGACTGAACAGTTCAGCCAGCATGGCTGTCACAGTGCTTGTAGCTCTGCCACATCCTCCTCCCTCACTCCTCATCTTACCTCCCACTCCTGAGCTCCGGCGGGCTCCTCGGAGGCCTCCCACTCACCTGTCCATTTCAGTGCCTAAATATGAACCAGAGGAGCTGAATGTGTCCAAGACCTGCAGCTCAGGGGAAAGCTCTCCTCTCACTCTGGGATCCAGTGACTCAGATGTACTAAATGAATGTTTTTTGGACCTGAGCGGTGGCGGACACAGCCCTCTACCTCTGGTTCTAGCTTTGAAGGATGACAACAACAACCCCAGCGAGCTGCAGATAGGAAGTCTGTCGGACAGCAAGGTCAACGGCTCATCCAATCACAGCGTGGACAACATGGACTTCTCCTCCACCAGGGAGAAGTTCCTGGGCCTGGCTCAGGACAGGCGAGAGCAGAGGACACCACTGTCACCTGAGGGAGAGGAAGTCAGCGAGGAGGAGGAGCAGGAGACGAGTCCAGTGAAGGTTTGTTGGTTGTTTTTCATTTTCATCAAATAATTCAGCTTCATACCTCATAAAATCAAGCGGAGGGCACTGTGGATCTCTTCAACATCACGTAGAGGCCCAGCGTTCCTGGAAGTAACACATTGCCCAGAGTTTTAACCTAGAAGATCATTTTATGATGAGAAATGAGCGAGTTTTAGTCAAACCTTTAAAATAACATTCAACCACATGCGATCTTGTTTTACATGTCAGATCTTTGAATATATTTAGTCAACAACTCTCAGCTACTACCATGTTATATTAGCTCAATGTGTGCATATTTGACAGTTTCTCAGTTCGCTATGGTTGATTAGCTTTAGTGAGCATCTTAAATTGGGATGGTTCCAAAAGTTGATCCAGTGGTGGTCCCCTGTCGCAGAGTGAAGAGGGGAACTGGAGAAGACCTTCAGTCTATCGTCCATGATGTAAACACGTCCGGTACCAACCTCCACTTTAGTGTGTGGCTGTATCCAAGTATAAGAAGGTCCCTATCAAGAACTGGGGTGGCCGACAACTAATCTATGAGGGGCCAAGAGCACCTTTGGCCACTCCCTGGCTCCACCATTGCACCTCTTGGTGGATAAAATTACTCCTTCCAAACTGCCTCAGACGAGCAACAAACGAAACACCTCCCTCTGTTCTCCTCCACGCAGTAACTCCTCTCTACCTGAACATAGGCCTGTCATGAAAACATGTTTTACTGGGCGATTGTCTCAGAAGTTATTGAGATGAACGATAATATTGTTTGAAATTTGACAATAAGTAGTAATTATTGTCAAATTTAAGAAGAAATGTTGGTTAATTTTTGTATGTGGTATCTTTTTTTGACCACCGGATGGCAGTATGACTGAACCAAAAGATGGATAGTGAGGGAGCGAGCAGAGTGTCTAAGAAAAATGGGAGGGAGGCCCCTTGATGTGACATGGACCATCTCTCCTTCCTTTATTTGGTTCTCAAAATGGCGGACGCTCGGTGTGGTTTGAGCTCTTTAGCATTTTTTCCACAAAGCTTTTAATATAAAATAACCAGTAAACAAGTTCTCAACTTCTTTTTGCAGAGAAAAACAACTTTTTACACAAAGACACTGGTTTCAACCGTGAATTTTGAAGCTGCAACAAGACTGTCGGGGG
>JARVLU010001196.1:14499769-14510876 GCA_031762415.1 Simpsonichthys santanae | reverse complement strand
TTAGATGTTTTCTCTGCTTGATGCCAATGATTTGACCCTTCTCAAACAGACTGACATCTTTTCCACGACCACGCGATCTGTCTTTTGACATGGTTGTTTAAGAAATGAGAAGCAACTCATTGCACCAGTTGGGATCAAATAACTTGTTGCCAGTTGAAATATAATTGACCATGCAGTAATTATTTAATAGGAGGCTCGTACCCATTTGCTTAGTTTAATCCAGGTGGCAACTTTTTTTTTTTTTTTTAATTAAAAAATTGCACTGTAGAACCTCAAGATCCATCATCGCTGTTTTTTTTTCTCCAGTATTCTTCTTCATCTAATGATTCTTCAAGTGACAATGATAAGAAGAAGAAAAAGAAGAAGAAGGATAAGAAGAAGAAAAAGAAAAAGAAAGACAAGAAAAAGGTATATTAGACATGGTTAGACACCCCCACCCAAAAAAAAAATCCTTCTTGTTGACATTCTAAAAGTTAAAGTTGATTAACGTTGTATGTTTTTAGTCCAAGGACTCGTACTCTTCTAGTAGTGATGATGACAAGAAGAAGAAAGACAAGAAGAGGAAGGTTGGTATAGAGCGATGAAGCAATTTACATTTCTTTTCCATGTTTGTTTATGAGTCAGTGACTGTTACTGGTTTTGTGTGTGAGCAGGACTCCAGCTCCTGTACTTCCTGCGACAGTGACAAGGAAAACAAGGGAAAAAAGGACAAGAAGACACAGGTCAAGAAATACTCAATACTCAATAAATAAATATTGTCACTTTATGTCCCCCGGTTTGCCTGCTTTCCTTCCCAGAGTTTACATCATGCATGGGTCAAATAAGGTCTGGGGGCCAAAAAAACAAACCTCAAGCCATCTCAATCTCAACAGTCACACAAAAATAAAACTGGAAATAAATCCATGAAACCATATGATCTTTAGTTTACCAGGTAGGTAAATTAAGAACCATTTCTCTTTACAGTGATGACCGGGCCTGGAATTTAGTCATGACTGATGAAGAAAGTTAAAACTCAGTCTACTGAGTACCCTTTAACCAGATTGTAAATTAATGCTTTTTGACTGCAGTATGCCTAGGTTTTCAGTTGTGCTGATGGAGCTGTCAAAAATGACCAATACTGGGTAAGTTTTAGCCAAGAGTTGATGACACAAGCATTAGTTCACAGGCGCTGTAATTATCATGCCACAACAATACAGTTGTATTAGGATTAGGCATGAAACATTTTTTTAGCAAAAAAAAAAAAAAAAAAACTGCAAGGGCCTTTCATCATTTCTGCCTGAATGAATATTGACATAAAGCCTTTAACAGTCAAGAAAAATGTGGCAAATGTCAGTTTTACATTGCTATGTGAAGAAAACTACATTTTTGCAGATGATGTGATGTTATGTATGATAGATGCAGGTAGCACACTGTCTTTATGTTTTCATTCAATTCTCCCACCATGGTTTAGAATCAGCAGGGAGGGGAGTGGTGGTGCAGAGGTTAGACAAGGTGGGCCTGTGATCGGAAGATCGCCGGTTCAAGCCCCGGTACGACAACATCAAAAATGTGGGTGGGGTAGGTGAATCACGCACACCTGCCCCCACCCTCATTCGCCCAACTCTGGGCCCTTGAGTAAGGCCCTTAACCCCCACCATCTGCTCCAGGTGTCCTAGTAAGCAGCTCTCTGCTCCACACAGAGGGCTATGGTAGCTTGGTGATCTGTGGTTCCGTCAGGAAGGGCAACAATTCGCTGTGGTGGCCTCTAATGCAGGGAGCAGCCGAAAGAAGGGAAAAAAAAAAGTTTAGAATCGGCATGTAGTAAGATCCCCATTACTCTGGTTAATGCCATAGCTGGAGTGTGGTAAATTTGGAAAATCTCCTTCAGTTTGAAGGCATTCGTGATGCTAGTACTACTACCAAACTGGTTTCTCTGTCTAATTTCCACATGCCAGAGAAGCTCCCCTGCACCCTGACCATTTTCTTTTCATCAACAGCACATTCCCACGGTGATACTTATCCACAAGAAAACTATGAGCTGGGCCTCACCTTGGTGTGACTGCTGGGTTGTGTCAAGATGCAACTAGAACATCACACATTGCTAGATAGCACAAAGCTAATTTTAATTTTTAATTTTATTGTGATCTATTAATACCCAATGAGGAAAATATTACGAGATCACAGATTATTTCCATGCAGATGGAAACAAATTTTGGGAGATTTCCGGGCCTCCACAATCTGTTTCAGTCTTTCTGCAAAGAAAAAGAAAATCTGAGCAGTCTCAAACACATTCATCCATTGTCCTTCCTCCTCCAGCAGATCTGACCTAGATGAGACATGATCGTTGTTTTACATCCAAAAGGTGAATAAAGGAGGGTCTGAGATATTTACTGGTACCTAAAAATCATTGATAAGTCATTGGAGCTGCACAGTGAAGGTATGGTGAAAACATGGCTGGATTCTAGTGGCTGTAGCCAGTGCTTAATTTGTAAACCAAACAATCCTGGAACACAAATGGGTGGGTGGGGGGTGCTGGTCTGGGGGTCCTCCCCCAGAAATTTTTGAATGAAGTAGATGCCATTTTCTACATTCTGATGTATTTTAACAGGTTTTAAACATTTATGTTTACCTACATTTATAAACACTTGATTCAATAACTATTTTAGAGAGCAAGAAGACGTTACCTGACCAACAGCTCTCCTTGTGTGAATAGAGCACACTCTGCTTCTCACAAGCATCCTCATACCTGCTCCAGTATCTCCATTGTCACTGCATTCAGGTGCTTCAATTCTCGGTTGTTTAGTTCTATGAGAAGACTTATTGTTTTTTTAATTAAATTAAATTGGACTGTCTTTTCAACATTTTGATTGCTGTTGTTTTTGACAAATTGGCACAATTGTTTTGGCATGTGATGTAGCTACATAATGTAATTACCCTTCGAACATTTCTATCGTATTTTAAGTAAATAATCAAAATGTTATTAATGACCTACTTAAACTGTAAGACTGATTTTGTAGTTTAATTGTGCTGCTTAATTATATTTTTGTGTTTTTAATTAAATTGCCAATGACTGTACTTTCAGGGGCAGAGATTTTTTTTAAGGGTAGAAATTGAAATGCTTACTTAACGGAGCAGCTCGTATGTGATATTAAAAAATCTCGTAAGTGGCTTTTATGTTTAAAATGAACTTCTGGATCCAAGCAAACAGTTACCGGGATGCACCCTGTCAAAGTAAGAGAGTTCCCAGATCCTATTCTGGCAGGATCCAGCTCAAATTAAAACCTGGTTGTAGCAAGAGTGGCCGTGGTACACAATGTGCGTACCAGCTATGCCACCAAGAGTGTTGCAAAGACTTAACTGAAAAACTGCCATCACAATACCCCAGTATCCAAGACCCTAACATGCTCACGGCATGTCAATAAACCACCACAATCTTTCTATGAAAGTGTCAGTCATGGTCAAAACCATCCATGATGTATCACACACACATCATCACGTGGATGAGAAGTCCACTGTGTTCTAAATTCACTACTGAAGACCGCCAAGACTCTGCACAATTTACACACTAGCTGGGTTTTCTTAAATGCCATAGTTAAGTCATCACCCAATGTTAGGAAGGCCTAAGGATGAAAGTGGTAAGTGTTCTTCATCTCCAACTTCTACTGCTTATCCGTGGTTGAGTTGCAGGTGTAGGAGACAAGGCGGTTAAATTCCTTGCACCTGTCAATAATTATACAAGACTCGTTCGAGTCTCCAAGGGAACATGTCCAGGAGAGAAACCCAGATATCACTCTCTCTCCTCAGCGACACTCTCCAACTGCTCCCCAAGGCATTTCCAGGCCAGAGAAGATATGAAATCCCTCCAGCAGATTCTGTGTCTACCCCAAGGCCTCTTCTTGGGACATACCCAAAATATCTCTAAAGGGAGTTCATCCAGGATGCATCCTCATCAGATACCCAAACCACCTAAACTGACTCCTTTTGATGTGAAGAAGCAGCGGCTCTATTTCCTGTGGCTTACTCTGTCTGTTTTCTTTCTTTGTACTGTTTTAGTTCCAGGAGAGCCCCGACAGAGACCAAATCGACAAGCCAACAACGGATGGTTCAGGCGGCAGCAAACTTTCTGCCTCAAGCGGAAACAGTATCGACCCAAGTGGTACCAGTGTGGCACCCTCCGTGCCATTTCAGTCTAAACTCGATGTGAAGCTGGATCCTCCGAGTTCTTCCTCTGGCACCAAACCATCCAGCTCCGGCTCCCAACTGAATATGGGAGACAGAGTCCCAGTCAGCAGCCCCATGGAAACCCTGATGGGGAGTCCACGAACGGTTGGAGACATAACAACCCGAACCACCAGCCACCTCTCTTCGAGTGACCTTTTGAGAGGCCCCAGGCCTTATGTACCATAAGATGTAATGGGGTGAAAAAATATTGATTAAAAGAACGAATAAAACTAAAACATGGTTTAGTGGGAAGTAATGATGAGATTTACTATGATGATGATGTTTTGGGGTGATTATATATTTTTTTTCTTTTGGAGTTAGACAAAATCTCTTAAGAACAAAATAAAACAAGATGCTTTACTTCTTGCAAGAATCAGCAAAATTTATTAAAAAAATACATTCATCCCATTTAATGGTTTGAAAAATGCAACAGTGATACAATGGAATTAAATACAAATTCTTAATGATTGATTTGGGTGAATAAAAGTGGTTTGTGTGTATTTTGTCTCTGCTGTGCTTCTTCTTTTTGTACTTGTTGCAGAGTGAAAAAGGTGAATTGGAAATACCTTCTGTCTGTCTGTCTGTCCTTGTGTCCATCTGTGAATGTTGAAAAACAAGTGAGGAACTAACTTACATTTTAATGTGTGGCTGCTTCTAAGCATAGGGTTTTGAATATTCAAGATGGCCACCACCATTTAATATAATAATCATTTAATAATAATTTATATGTTTTGAGGGGCAGCACGATAGCACAACTGGTAGAGCTGCTGCCTCTCAGCGAGCAGGTCCCCGGTTCAAATCCCGGTCCGGGGGCCTTTCTGGGTAGAGTTTGCATGTTCTCTCTGTGCATGTGTGGGTTTTCTCCCGGTACTCCGGTTTCCTCCAACAGACCAAAAACATGCTGATAACTGATTGGTAACTCTAAACTGTCCTTAGTTGAGAGTGAATGGTTATTTGTCTCATTTGTCTATGTGACCCTATGATGGACTCGCGACCTGTCCAGGGTGTACCCCGCCCCTCACACCGTTATTACTGGATATGGGCACCAGCGACCCCCATGACCCAAAATGGAAGAAGTGGACAAAAGATGACGGATGGATGTTCTGAGTTGGAGAATTTGAGAAATAAGCAATGGGTCATCTTCTTTGTTGCTGTGTTGCTACATCTAGGAGTAAGAAAGGTTTCTTTCAGAAATTGGGTTGCCATGTCAAAATCCAACATGGCCACTGTCATATATGTGTGTGTGTGTGTGTGTGTGTGTGTGTATATGTATGTATCTCAGCACTTTGGTTGGCCTTGTAAGTACTTATGAACAAAGTAGTATGCCACCCCAATAATTTGAGGAAACTACTTTGCTTTCTACTTTTTATACTGCTTCAAAGTATTATATAGTAGCAAATTTTCTAAAAATGATTGGGGTGCCCGTTAGGGTGGGTGAAGACTAATCTCTGTTGCCCAAGGCCCCCATTGGCCACTCACTGGCTCCATCATTGAACCTGATTGTGAATAAATTTGCTCCGTTTGCTCTCCATGTCACTCAGGCAAGTATCAAAAAGGTGAATAAAAAAAATCTACCTATTTTGTCTCCACAATATAGCCACTTGAATATCTTGCACCAAAAACATTAAGGTTTACTTGCATTTCCTGTTCAATTCCAATCCAGAAAAGCTCATCTGTAAAATTAGAAAATGCACTATTCAAATCCCTCAGAGACAGCTGCGGATATCAATATTTACCACTTGTTTCCCTAAAAATAAGTGTCCAGAGTTTGGAAATGAGTGTATACTCCTAAAGCAGTGGGATGAGATGTTCCCCTTTCAAAATATTTCATGCAATAAGGAGAGTTGGAATGGATGAGTTTATTTAGTATAACAAGAGTAATGTGCAGCATGTGAACAATCTTTATTTCTGGGATATTAGATATGATTACAGATTAGATATGAAAAAAAAAAAAAAAACACCAATCTGTATTGAAGCAGGCACAGACCTGCTGCCAGATATGAGTCTGTTTATTTTCCCTGCTGAAAGAAAGGAGAGTCATCATGGTGAAGGTGGAGGTGTTTGTGGGCGTGGCTCAGCTCTGCCTCCCACTGTAGGTGCGGTTCAAACACACTTCCTGGATCTGTCAGAAGGAAACAACAAGTCAACAGAGCTTGTGGGGATTGGAGAAACACGAACAGAATGGATTTCGATCTGTCATCAGGTCAGTTTTAATCTAGAGTCTCCTTCAAATGTTGCTTTTGATGTGTTCTGCAGAGAGATCACATTAAAAACAGAACTAACACACCAAGATGTGGTTCCACTTTGAAGATGGTTTTCTCTTTAGATCTTCTGCGATAGTTCTTTATTAATTGAACCTTTATTTTTGTTTAATTTTTCAGCTTTAGATAAAGATGAGGAGGTGAAGGAGGAGGGGGCCCAAAAGGACGAATTCAGCTTACCTTGGAGCAAAAACAAGAATAAAGATAAGGACAAGAAGGTAAGGATGTGTGAGAAATATCTGCTGTGGATGGAAGTTATGAGCGTGCTCATGTTAGACTTGTTCATGCAGATTGCATCATTTGTTTTGTCCTCGTTCCTCTAAAATGGGCTTTTCTGTCACATGGAGCTGTTAGAATGAACTGTTGTTTTTTTTAAATATATATTTTATTTGTATTTTTTTTTAGGGTGACAGCAAAGACAAGTCTGACAGCAAAGACAAATCCAAGGACAAAGACAAATCCAAGGAAAAAGACAAAGACAAATCTAAGGACAACGACAAATCTAAGGACAAAGACAAATCTAAAGACAAAGACAAATCTAAGGAAAAAGACAAATCTAAGGACAAAGACAAATCCAAGGACAAGGACAAATCCAAGGACAAAGATGGCCACGGAGACAAAAAGAAGAAGAAGGAAAAGAAGGGAAAAGAAGGGAAACACTCTTCATGTAGCAGTGATGAGGTTTGTTTTTTAAAATTCACTTTTTGAAGATGTCTTGCCTGTGAAATCTTCCATTTTCAGCAGTTTCTGTTAGAGATGCACAATATTGGATTTTTGGGCGATATCCGATATGTTAAAACTTATTTGGTCGATAACTGATGCCGATACCAATATTTTGTATACGTTCCTTTGTCAGAACATAGCCCTCTTATTTAGGCTTATTTGCTACAACAATTGTGTAACAGCTGCAAGAGCTGGTGACATATAGTCAGTAACAGCCATATGATATGCATAGCACTTTAACTTATATTAATGGAAAAGTGTCAAATGTTATTTATTAGCATTAGCCACCTACAATGCTGTCTTGCTTGTGGAGGCTTGTTCTGGGTTTCTAGCTGCAGTGTGGGATCCTCTGCACTTCTGTGCATGGACAGCATTTTTAAGTTCAAAGTGTGTGTTTGAATACTCTGCTTATTTATAACATTCACATGTGCTTTTATTCACAGTCTGGTTAAAATGGGTTTGTTTTGGTTCTGACTCAGTGATCAGGTCATCATATTGTACATACTTGTCATAGTTTTCCATGTGTTTGTTGAATAATCCCAAACGCAGACCAGAGAGGGAGAGTCTGAAGTAACCAGTCTGACAGAAAAGTCATAAATGTGAAATATCTGACATGATATAAACTTTGACCTGTTGGGGCCTCATAATACAATACAACCTTATAGATAAAGCACTTTAAAAACCACTCCTTTGGCCAAAGTGCTGTACACTAACACATACAAGCAAGCATAAAAACTATCAAATCTACTGATACCATAAAAGTATTGAACTGATAAAAATCATAAAAACCGCAAACAATAAAAACAATAAAATTAAATACATGTAAAAACAGTAAAACCAACATTTCAATCTGAGTTAAAAGTCAAAGAGACAAAAAAAGTGTTTTCGGAGAAGTTTTAAAAACAGGAAGTGAGTCATCTTGTCTGAAGAGGTTTTAACATTCTTGCTTTGGAAACAAAGTATGTACATTTTAGTTTCTGTTACTACACTGATGAAAACCTACGGTGCTGCTTTAGGACTGATATCCTGCCAGTTTCACTCATATCAGGAATTTCAAACATGTGGGCCCCTGTAGGTGAGACTAACAAAGACCCCAACGATCCTCTATTGAGAGGGGTGAGAGGTCAATCTGCATTATGCAAGCTTACAGAACACCTCACCTTTATCACTTGAATCCCGCATTCCTTGTTTCTTTGAAGTGAGAAAGCTCCTCAGATAAGAAGTGAAACATAAGTTAGAAATAAAGTCCAGTTGATTTTGCTTTTAATCTTGTTTGGATTCTGTTTCTACCTTTCATGAAATGTAACTGATGCACCTTTTTTTTAAATCTTTTTTCTTTAGCACTGACGTGTCCTGATGAACCCAGCTGCTCCAATCATCGCTCCAGTCCTGTTTGTGGATCTGTTTTGTTTGACCAACTTAAACATTTATTAAAAAAAAAAGAAAGAAAAAAAGAAAAGTGAATCTAAGAAGTAAAGTTTATGGCAACAAAAACATTTATCTCCTGTCTCTTTGAGCTCTGTCTGTCGGCAGTGCCTTCTTGTGGCGCTGCCATCAGGCGTGTGCTGTTCTGACAACCACACCTTTTGGACTGTGTGCCCAAACTGTTTTTACAGCCCACTACAAAAGTTCATGCTCAATAATCCACGTACAAATCCAACAATGTTCAGTCAGGTCATCAGATTGAACATTCGCATTAGAGGAGTTGAAGGGGAGAGGGCGGGCCCCAGAAACCATATTATTAACAGCAAATTGTTTTCTTCCACTATGGGAGTTGGTGCTTGTGGGTCTCTTGTTTGTTTGTGGCTCCTCTGACTGAAGAAGTCCTTTGGTTGATGGACAAAATGTCTTAGCACCTACTGTATTTTCATTTTTAAATGAAGGCATGTCAGAGGAGGCATCTCATGCACACTCAGTTCCATGTTCGTCAGGATGTATGAAGGAAAGGTGCAAGGAAACGTGCGCACATGGTTTGATTAATCTGAATATTTTGGTGTGCACACACTTGACATTTTGTTCTTATACCAGCTTGCATATATCTGAATGTATGTATAATAATTGTTTATATATTATTGCACTATACAGTATATGAATTGATTATATATGATCTATCTCTTTTCTTTTCCAATAAAGTCAAATCGACTGCAGCTTCTGGTAAAATCCAGGGTGGTATTAGTGACTGTGGTTGGTTTAGACTTATTGTTAGATTATGTATTTGATATTCTTCTGTTTTTTCTTTACCCACCCAAAACTTCTTGTCTTTCTTTTTTCCTTTTCCCAGCACTCTTTTAAAATGTTGAGGGTTGGATGATCCGGGTTATTGCTTTGTAGGTTTATCCAGTAATTCAGCATCATTTGGGTTCTTCTCAGGTCTAAATGTGGTTCCCCCATTTCTACGTCTAATGCTGTTGTTGGGGTGGTTTTGAAAGCTCCTGTGCAAATTCTTAGTGCTTGATGTTGAATGGTGTCTAATTTCCTTAAATGTATTTTTGCTGCTGAGCCATAAACTAAACTTCCATAATCTGTGTTTGATCTATTGAGTCCACTATATACTGTATATATTTTTAATGCTTCTCTGCCCCCAGTCATTGCCAGCTAAACATCTCATAATATTTAGAACTTTTTTGCATTTGTCTATTACTTTCTGTATACGGACATTCCATATATAATATGGAGGATGATATATATGCATCAAAATCTACAGAGAAAATAGGAGTCGTATTCATAGTGCCAGAATTTCAAATAAAAACAGGTAAAAGAATCACTAATAATCTGTCAGTTTATACAGGAGAAATGATTGCAATCTTATTAGCAATGCAATGGGTGGAAGAAGTGACACCATTAAAGACAATTATATGTTCAGATTCCAGTTCGGTATTAATGAGTTTAAAAAATAATCATTCAGAAAGCAGGCCAGACATTTTACTAGAAATAAGTCACACATTATTTAGAATACAAAGGATGGGATTAACTGTAGTAATTCTTTGGATACCAGCACACATAGGAGTGAGTGGAAATGAGAAAGCAGATAAAACGACAAAGAAGGCAACACAAAATGACATAAATTTTACAGTTCCGACAAGTACATCTGAAACACGAATTATAATTAAAGAAAGATTGAAGAAAGAATGGCAGAAGAGATGGGAGGGAGATAAAGGAATATGGTTCTTTAAGATCCAAAGGGTTGTAGGAGAAACGAGAGCTGGAAAAAAGAGTAGAAAAGAAGAAAGAATTAGAACACGACTGAGATTCGGATATACAGGATTGAATTACACCCTTTTTACAATCAAAAAGCATAATAGTGGGAACTGTGACGATTGTGGGAAGAATGAAACTGTAATACACATTTTATTGGAATGTCAGAAATATGAACAAGAAAGAAGACATATGAAAAGACAATTTGAAAATATTAAGGAACGGTTTAATATTATAGACTCACTACAACGGAATTTAGGAAGTAAACACATTCAAATTATAATAAGATTTCTGGAAAAAAATTGTTTAACAGAATTTAAAATTATGGTAAAATACACAATAGATTAAGGAAATAACCACACCCCATACCAGTAGGTGGCGGTAATACGCATCTTCAGTGTTTTGCCAACCGTAATTAAACTACATGAAGAAAAAGAAGAAGGTGTAGGTTTAAATGATTTTCTGCATTTAATAGGGAAAAGGAATAATGGTAATTGCGAGGCTTGTGGTGATACAGAAAGTGTAGAACATGTACTGTTGACATGTCCTAGGTACACAGCAGACAGGGAGAGACTGGGGCAAAAGTAAGAGAAGTGGGGCGGGAATGGAGTTTGGAAGGGATATTGGGAACAGAAGGGAATAAGGAGGACATTTGCAAAACAAGGAAAGGATTACAGTATTTTTGTTTCTACATAATACTAAACTGAAATACAGACTGTAAGTGGTGC
>JARVLU010001196.1:14447488-14460842 GCA_031762415.1 Simpsonichthys santanae | reverse complement strand
GGTAAACGCTCCTTGTCTGTGGAGCTGTCTGAACCCGACGAAATTAAGGAAATGACGTCAAGAATTTGGCGCGAAAATGGGAGAATGTACGTGAGAACGTATGCTGGGATGTGGGGCTGAACTCTCTGCGTACAGTACGCGCGTACTGACACGTGTACGGACGTACGCAGAGCTATACTGGGGGCTTGACATGCATGCTTTTATTCTGTGGGAGGAAATTGTAGTACCTGTAGAAAACCCACACAAACACGAGAAGAACATGCAAACTCCACACAGAAAGATCCCAGGTCCAACCGGGGATTGAGCCCAGGACCTTCTTGCTGTGATACAGCAGTGCTAACCACTGAGCCATTGTGCTGCCAAATCAGCAATTGTTTGACCGATCCAAACAAGAGTTATAGTCCTGCGTAATGCAGGTAAACACACAAAATGCTAAAGATGCTACACGCACACACAGCACATGATGCACGCATGCAGCGTATATGTGTGCGGGGATAATATATATTTTTTTAAAATTGGAATAAATTGCATAAAAATAGAAGTTTTATAGTCTTGAATTTTTTTAGTGTTCTTAGTTAGCTGAACCTGATTCAGCAGAAGCGAATTGGTCCGTTAACAGTTTCCAACGTTAGCAAAAATGCTAATCTGCTAAATGAAAAGTTAGTTTCACGTTTAGTTGTTAGCGGATTAGCGGAACCGTGCCCGCCACTGAAAACAACAAATGACTTAACCGCATAGATACACAAAATGACAAGCTAGCAAGATCCCCTTCCACGCTCCACTCACTGGTTTTTATCTTTGGGGGTTTTCAGAAACTTAACAGATGAAGCCAGGAAGTATAAGATGACCAGATTTCTGACATTAAATGGGGACATTTCTGGGGACAGGTTGTCCAAAATGGGGACTGTCCCCGGAAATTGTGGACATCTTGTCACCCTAAGGAAGTAGTGCCCATTTCCAGTGATAAGCTGAATGTTAGCATCCAGTTTTTCCAATTAAAGATTTGGGTAGCTCTCAGCTATTGAAGAAACCTCAAACATACAAAATAGTAGAATATGATCCCAGGCTACTGTAACTGAGAAGAAAACATTAGGCTTTGCTGTTTTTGATCACATTTAGAAGATGTGATTAAGTACAATTCATTAAGCAATTTTATAGTTTTCTGCACGCACACCATAATGGGTTGAGGTCAGGGGTTACATGGTACAAACAAACCCACCAAGCTGTTAGATCTGACACTTGCAACTATGTTTCTTCCATTTATTGGTTTAGTTACTGGTGGTTTTTTTTTTTTTAATTTTTTTTATATGTATTATGGCATATAATCTTTCAGAAAAACAAAACAAAACAAACAAACAAAAAAAAAAAAACAGAATGAGGTTAAATTTGACTTCATCCTTCTTATTTCTACTTACCTACATAAATAAACTGAGCAAGCCACAAAATATTCAGAATATTTCATTAGTTCAGGTCCTACAGGTATACCCACTATCTACTGTACAAAACATCCAGCAGCTGGGACTTCTCCCCAAGCAGTAAATGTGCATAACAATATACAATCTCAACCATGGCAAAAAAAAAAAAAAATACTGCAAAACATGCTCAAAAAGCTGACTCAAAGATATATTTGAAAAACCTCACTTCTGATCTTAAAAGAATCAAATCAGTTTGAGCAAATGGGGCTACCTGTTACCAGTTAAATCAGTTGAATTCCAACTTCTTTCCAATACAACCTCAATGTTTATCCCACGCAACCTTTGACTCCGAAGGGTTAGTTGAAGCTTTGCACATGCACATCTGAAAATAGGACATTTCTTATTAAAACGACTACAAAAACTAACTACTTCTACTACTTTATCAACATGACCAACATAATCTATACTGCCACCTCTTGGTGTAGTAACCCGATGTAAGAAACATGTTTGATTTATGTTTGTTTTATTTGTGTTTTCCAACATTCTTTTGCTAATTTTCTTTGCTAGTGAACAGAAACTCCACCATCGAGTGGCTGGACTGTTAGTTGTCCACTTTCAGAAATACATTTTGTAGTAAAATCACTTCCAATGCAGAGTGGTCCTCCTTTTCCACAAAGAGGCTTTTGTCACCTAAAGGCTAACAGTGCCTCTCATTTGATTTCTACTGATGTTTTCTGTCAAAGTTACACTGAGATGTAAAGCCTTCTTAATCTCCCTCTATACTGCAGGCTATCTAAAACATTTTGCAATTAAGATGAATAGATGTGGAGTAGAAAAGCACTATTGGAAAATAAATCCAAATGCAACCGTTAACACTTTTACCTTGACAATTGAAAGAAATAGAAAGATTTTACCTGGAAGCAAACATGGTAATTGACTCACCTCATTCAGCACATAAATGCCTGGTCCAGATGTTCTTTTTTGTCACACTTTTAATTTCAGTACAGAGTGTGTGTGACTTGGAGCTAAAAGGATGACATTTTGACAAACAAACCTCATCCGTTTCATTCCTTTTTACATTTTTGTCTTGTCTTCTCTGTGGTTTCGGCACTGTTTGGACTGTGTTCGATAAGACTGTGACGTCCTTCCCTCCTCTCATGAGCCGCGGCTGCTTATCCAAACCCAACACGCCTGCCAAGAGACGATTTGGTGGAAAATGGAACAATGTGTAACCTACTGAGCTAAGGCCCAAATCTTTTGCTAAGATGGACGTTGCTGCAGATTATATTCGTCATTTGCTCTGTGACCCTGTTTTATAGATTATAGATCGCTTTGGCTTTTTTTTGATCAGTTAAGTAGCAAATGTGGACGCCCTTGTGTGTGAAGAAGTGCTTTCACGCTAATAGTTGCAGAAAGATGCAGGGAACATTTACTTTAGTACAATTTGTGTTATATGAAGACCCAATAAGAACCAGTAGTGATATGTTAAAGCAACAAAAACATAAATCCCGAGCTGATGCTGAAAAGTTGCTCTTCATGACGATATCATTTTGTTTAAATAACAATAATTTGTGGCCGACTATAGATTTGATCTAAGGATATCACAGATTTGTCTTCCTCTGTAGCTCCTAGCAGATACAGTATGTTTGCCAGTAATTTCCACTGGATAGTCGGTGACAGTCTGCTGGCCAGCCAGCCCCATTCTCTGTGCTTGTAAATGTTGACAGGATGCATAAGGGATGATGAGATCAGATAAATGTGATTGTGGAAGCTTGTTTACTATTACTCTGCTTCCAGAGGCTATTGGAAATCAGATCTGGTGCAAATTGGGAGCCAGTGAAAAGGACAAGGATGTGTGCATTTTGATCAAACTCTTCGAAGCAGAGTTTTTGTCCGTCTAGTAACAGCGTTAGAGATCAATCCCCCCCAAATCAGTTTGTTTTATATGTAGTAGTTTGCTAAACTATCAACTACAATATTTTATTTTCTCCATTGTAGATGTTTAAAGGTAAAAATGCAAAAACAGAACTGACACAGAACTGTTGTAACTTTTTATACACCTGTAGAAAATGATTGTATTTCTGTTTGTGTTAACTTTCTCCTGTCCTGCTCATAACTTCTGATCTGCTCAAGATGACTTAATGAAACTACATGCCCCAATCACCAGATAGAGTGTCATGTACACTTTTCATCACCCCACTTCCAAGGTCAAGGTCACAATCAAGGTCAAATATTATGCAAGGTGGGTTTTTTTGTCCAGGTCTTAGATAGCAATAGTATTGCTGTGTAATAGTTTGTCGATGGATGAATAATGTGGCGTATAGAGTAGTGATGCTGTATGCTTGATGCATTAATGCCATCATAGATTCAAAGATGATTTCACAGCAGGATAATATCATCTTACTTGTTTAATACGGCTTTTAATATCTGAATATACATTTTTCTTTCTTATCTATTTTAATTGATCTGGTAGACTTTTGTGTTTCTGATGTCATTTATGTTGTTTTAACTGATTAATGTGAAGCCCTTTGTAACATTTGTTTGAAAGGTGCTATACAAATCATGTATTATTATTATAATTTTTATTATTTTAAAAATGTTATCCACTTCAAAAAAAGCAGTCCTATCATATTTTATCAGCGGAGGGCAGCTGCTGGCAATTAAGTTTATATTTCATAACTGAATGTATCCACCCATCCATCATCATTACCTGCTTCTTCCTTTATGGGTCACTGTGGGGGTCACTGGCACCCATGTCCAGCCAACATTGTGCTAGAGGCAGAGGACACCTTGGACAGGTCTCCAGTCCATCACAGGGACACATAGAGACAAAAGAGACAAACAACTATTCTCTCTCTCACTCACACCTAGGGACAATTTAGAGTTCCCAGTCAGCCTAACATGTATGTTTTTGGTCTGTGGGAGGAAACTGGAGTACCTGGAGAAAATTCATGCAGCACGGAGAGAACATGCAAACTCCACCCAGGAAGGACCTCGGCTGGGATATGAACCGGAGCGACCTGCTCGCTGAGAGGCGGCAGCTCTACCAACTGTGCCTCCATGTTGCCATGTAAATGAATTTAGTAAATGTTATTTCAGTCCTACCAAAACCGATCATATTACAACAAAAACATGATGATTTCAATCAAACATGTTTCATGACTTGGAACTAACATCTAAAAAAACAGATCCATAAACAATTCAAGAGTGTTATTGGATACATTATAAATATTTTATGAGTTTTTATTTTTTATTTTTATTATATTTTTTTTAATCACAGAAGGACACAATACTAGGTGCTTTGGCACCAAACATTATAAGGGCCCTCCGGTGGTTAGTCTTACTTTGGAACAGCTTTAAGAACATGCATGCTTGCTTTTACACCACCAGTTAAAGCAGCACAAACTATTGAAAACATGAATATTACAAGAACAATGTACACAATCTCAATGTAGCAAAAAAATAAATAAAAAAAAATCACCATATCCAAAAAAATACATACTTATCTAAGAAACCCCAGAATCTCCTAAAAGCCCATAGACTACACATTAAAACTACATATTCTGATGACAGAACATAATGGTTTATTACAACTACATTAGAGTATTGCATATGGCACATTATATGCCCATCAACAAACTATTATACAGCAATCGCTTTGCCAGGGCAAGCATATACCTTGTTTTAAGTTTGACCTTGATTTGTGACATTGACCTCAGAGCTGGGGTAATGAAAAGTGTACAGAACACACACTCCAACTAGTGATGAAGCAACTGTAGGAAGTTTATTTAAATGATCTTGAACAGATCAGAAGGTATGGTTGAAACAAGGGAAGGCTTATGGATGTACGTATTTACAGACAGATGGACAATGGACTTAATACGTCCCACCATTGACAAACATAAAAAAAAAATACATCAACTTGATGTTTTGCTAACGTTGTGCTACCCAACTGCCTGGGAAACATTGGGCAACACTTGGCTGATGATCCACATGGCCACTCCAATTATAAGAATCACCACCGTTAACAATGGATGACTCTGTAGTTGGAACTGCACCACAGACAGTAGCAACGGTTTAGTTTCTTACCTTAACCCAGTTTTAAGGTGCAGGTTTTGGAAGAACATTTCACCTTTGTTCGACCACATGTTGGTCTATGTATGGAACAGACACATTCACTTTTATCACTTGAGAGTCTCTCCTGAGGCAAAAAAAAAGAAGCACAAGTTAAAAGAAGAATCACCTTGATAAACATTATTGTTAACACTGTAAATGTTCACAGCAGAGACACTGCAAACAAGCTAGAAAGCAAAACTGAACTATCTCAAATAGTTACAAGGACTGTCTGCAAGAAACTGCCAGAGCATCTTATTTCTGTATATACACATTATCTTGTTTATTGATTTATTGAGGCGGAATGATCTTGGTTCATCCTGATGAAGGGAAGTCATGGAATTCCTTAGCAAGATGACACAACAGATCAGTCAAAAACAGAGGGGTCAAAGCACTTTAGCTGTTGAGTTTAGGTCCTTTTTCTAGATTTAACGAAAAGCAAGTTGTGATGATTTTATAATAGAAGAGATTCCAAAGGCTTTTTGTACTGGGTATATTTTTTGTGGACAATGACACAGTTCTACCTAGAAGGAAACCATAAATGGATAAAGTCAGTGGCCTGTATGATGGAGCTTTATGGCAAAATCAAATTGTCTCAGCAATACAGATAATCTGAAAAAGGGACGTTTTACAACATTTATAATCTTTCTAAGACTGACCTTCCATCCATCCATCCATTATCTTTACCCGCTTCTCCTTTTCTGGGTCGTGGGGTGTCACAGTTACCCATATCCAGCCATCACTGTGAGAGAGGTGGCATACACCCTGTACAGGTCTCCAGTCCATCACTGGGACACAGACAAACAAGACAAACAACCATTGACTCTCTCACTCACACGTAGGAACAATTTAGAGTTACCAATCAGCCTAACATGCATGTTTTTGGTCTGTGGGAGGAAACCGGCGTACTGTATCAGGAGAAAACCCACACATGTATGAAAAGAAAATGCAAGCTCCACCCAGAGGGGCCCCCGTGCCAGCGGCCTTCTTGATGGGAGGTGGCAGCTCTACCAACTGCGCCACTTTGCCACCCCAAGACTTACCTTTAAACTGTAAATGTATTTGAGACTGAGATGTGTCAAGGAGCACTTGACTAGTAATAGTTTTGTTCAAGAAACCAAGTCGAGGGAGAAGATCTGCCTCAGTATTTTCAACCATTAAGAGAGAGGTGAAACTCAATGGAAACTGTGATTTTATGTTCAAGCATTGTTTCGTAAATGGCATCTCCTGTAGTTTACTGTCAAGTGATTCATCCACACACGTATAAATATATATGCAAAGATACACACAATTCTACACGTCAAACAATCCAATTAGCCACCTTCTAGTCAATTTGGGTAATTACCCCAAAACTATTAAGTTGTCGTCTCCCTGTGCTCTATAACAGCTGTAATTATGGCCAACCAACAATGATGCACAATTACAGCTCATCGTTGTCGCTCCGCAGCAACGTGAAGACGGCGGAGGCAGTGCCGAGATGATTAAAAATCAGTACAAATGGAATTAGTATAGACGTAGCCACAGTGTGGAACAAGTGCGAGCTGAGTCGGAGGGAACGGGAGGCAGCGAGACTCGATCAGACTCTATAAACATGTCTCATAATCCAACGCGGAATATCAAGTGATCCATCTTCCCCATCCTGTAAATGCTTGACATTTTCCCTATATGAAAAGCACTGAGATGAAAACGGGACTTGTAAGATGATCAATGACTCCACTGTGTTTGGATGGAGGGTACTTTAATAGTGCGGGGCATTGTCCCAATCTAGAACCATGTTTCTGTGTTTAGAGGATAATTTCCTCCACTGGTAGGGAGTCCCCTGTCGCCAGTGTTGAATATGCGTCTCCTCATCTTTTGTACAGCGCAAATAAACAGAAAAGAGCAGCGTAATTCTTTGAGAGGGAAACAGAGAAGCAGAAACAGGGAGAGATGTATCTTTTTTTTTTTGTTACTGTAACAATGAATGGCAAGGCATGGAGATGTGTGTACTGTATTAGAGCACAATGGGGATAAAATTGCTCTTTGTTTAACTGAGAATAGTATGGAATAGCCCATTGAGACTGTCATCAGTGTGCCTGCACAGCTACATGAGAGGCTTTGTACCATTGTTCTAATAAAACAGTGCTTAGATAAAAGCTCATGATTGCAGGTTGCACAGCGGAAGCAAAGCTGTAACACATTCCACCACCACTGTTCACAATGGGAAGGACAGAAAATGACTCCAATTATAATTACTCCTCCTTTAGATTAAGATAAAAAAATGAATATCATAAGTTGACTGTGTGGATGAAATGAGGCATACATGATTCAGTGTTTAATAGCTGGTTATCAAAGCATCTCAGGCTCCTGGGGTAGAGGGACGGGGAGGTGGGCTGAGAGCCAAATTCTTACTGTAGAGCGGTTGAGGTGATAGTGAAGCAGCAGCATCGACAGATTTTACACCTGGTTTAACGGTCAGTTATGAAAGTGAACTGAGGCCAAAGAGGAATCATCTGGTCCTAGCTCGGTCCTTTGGAAATCACCTTTTTTTATTTTTTTTATTTACCCTTTATTTATACAGGTAGTCTCATTGAGCCACGAGAACTCATTTTCAAGAGAGACCTGTTTAGGGCGCAGATGGTGGAGGTTAAGGGCCAATCAGGGGCCCAGAGTGGGGCGAATGAGGGTGGAGGCAGGTGTGGGTGTTTCACCTTTTTCCACCCACATTTTTTGATGTTGTCTGGACCGGGGCTTGAACCGGCGATCTTCCGATCACAGGCCCACCGTCTTTAACCTCTGCACCACCACTCCCCCAAAAACATTGCTTGTAATTAGTTTCATTGGCTATGTTGAGATATGAATGTTACATTTCAATACCCCAGAGAAGAACGTGACATGAGCTTATACTGCACTGAACTCAAGGCTCTTGTGAGTTCACTCACTGTGGCTACCCCCACAAAAGAAAGCAGCCAAAAGAAACTTACTTTACTAGAGTTGTGCATCTCAGATCTGTAGCTGATTCAATTCATATCTCTATACACATCTGATTCACTGACCGTTTTACTCATGTGCATGCTCAGAGTCACCATTTAGCGAGGCAATGTGGTCTAAATAGTTTCATGCCTACTTCTGATTTGTTGAAATACTCAGTCTAAACAGTTTCCAGTCATTCAGATTGTCAACATTGCACAACATATAATACCAATTAAACTAATTTACTAATATGTTTGCATATACCTATCAATAAAAAAGCAGGTGTAAAGGACATAGCTAAGAAACCATTTGGGGGTGTGTTGGCCTCAATTAGTGCAATGTCTGAGTTAGTAACTGTATAAAGGTCAGTAATAATACAATTGAATAAGAATATGATGTGATAGGAACATGACAGCAGGAGAAAGCGTGGGCTAATAGAAGTGTACATTTCTTTCTACTCCTTTAAGTGTAGGAATATTGTATACAGTATACAGTTTCTGTTGTTTTTGTTGTTACGTTCAATAATTTCTCCTTCCTGTCCTCTCAAACCCAGTCGGTCAAAGTAGATGGCTGCTTGTCCTCCTGAGCCTGGTTCTGCTAGAGGCTTCTCAATTTTAAAAGAGAGTTTTTCCTTTCCACTGTTGCCTTTGTGCTTGCTCAGGAGGGGAGACTGTGACGAAGTGAAGATTCAACGAGTCTGCTGGCTTCCTTAGATAGAGAACTTTACTAATTGGCTTTTCTATGTACCGATATGTGGATGTTTCTGTACAGTGCCCTGAGACATCTTTGTTGTGAATTGGCTCTATATAAATAAACTGAATTGAATTGAAATTAAATTAAGAAGAAGGGGGAAAAAAAAAAGAAAGATACACATGCAGCAAAAACCTGTGCACACAATATCACATTGCATCAATAACCAAGCCAAATTTGGTAAAACAAGCTCAATACGTTTCGAGATTTCTGACTTTTGAAACTATGTTTTATACCCAGATCATCTGGACATCATGAGCAGTTATAGCTTACATAATATTTATTTGTATTACTATCAGATCAGATGCTTTATTGGTTCCATGCATACTATGCAATATCGGAGGTGTTAGTCTTCTCCATCGCAGGTCCAAAACTGTGGAATGATTTTCCTCTGCATCTTAGGCCCGCCCCCTTACTGACTGTTTTTAAGTCTTGTTCAAAAACATACTTTTAGTCCAGGGCCTTTGAATCAGTGTGCGAAGGCATTAAGTTTTTTTGTGCTTTTGATCATTGTAATTGTTTCTTAATTTTTTTTACTTCTATCCTCTGCTTGTTTGTTTTATTGTACAGCCCTTTGCTTGGCCTTGCTGTTTTTGAAGTGCTTTAAAAATTTGGGATGCCATGGTTAATCGGGATAACCCCTGGAATATAAATTTGAATCCTATTTTCTAGCATATTTTAATGTGGATTTCTTGAGTTTACTTAAAAGAGAAAACCTTGAGCTATATTTAGAAATTGGGCTTTCCTAGCTGGAGTTAAAAAATAGTTTTGACAGAATGTTTGAAAATAACAACATTTCAGGCTTTTCTGTTGAACATCTGTCATTTGTTGGTATTGCTCCAATAAATAAACCATTGTGAAGTCCCTTTGAGATAATAAAGTCTTATCTTGTATTATCTTATCTTATATGGGTGGCACGGTGGCACAGTTGGGAGAGCTGTTGCCTCAGCAAGAAGGTTGCCAGATCGAATACCGGCTGGAGATCTTTCTGGGTGGAGTTTGCATGTTCTGTCCATGTATATGTGAGTTTTCTCCGGGTACTCTGGTTTCCTCCCACAGACCTAAAACATGCATGTTAGATTGACTGGTAACTCTAAATTGTCCCTAGGTGAGAGTGAGCGAGTGAATGGTTGTTTGTTTCGTTTGTCTCTATTTGGCCTTGTGATGGACCGGAGACCTGTCCAGGGTGTCCCCTGTCTCTCGCACAGTGACTGTTGGACATGGGCACCAGTGACCTGAAAAGGAAGAAGCGCGTAGATAACGGATGGATAGATCTTATTTTATCTTAAATGTTATAAACATTCTTTAGGATTATATTTTGAACAATTAATTCAAGGGACCCATAGGGAAGGTGTTTATTCATTTTAATTGGACTAAATCTAATTAATTTTTCATTTTTGCAACCCATACGCTAGAGCTCATATGTCACTATACCATCTTGTGACTGAATACACAGTTCTATGTGATGAGTCACATCCAGCCTCATCACCTGATATATGAAGTCTTTACCTCAGGTGGTCTTTACCTTGGGTATGTGGTGTTTTGTTGATGATGAAGCAGAAGGTGGATCCTCATCCTCAGTCAAGGTGATGTTGCTTCAGTTGGTCACATTAAAGAAAGACAATTCAAAAGGCAAATCTCTGGATTTGCTGGTCTGTCTATGTTCCAACCTTCACCTGTGGATATGAGGTTTGGATCATGGCTGAAAGGACTTCCTTCTTAGGGTGGATGGCCTCAGTTTTAGAGATAGAGTAAGGATCTCCTTCATCCAGGGGGAGCTCAGAGTAAAGCGTCTGCTCCTTCGCATGGAAAGGAGTAAGTTGAGGCTGTTTGGGGATGTCCCACAAGGAAGAGGCCGTGGGACAGACCTGAAACATGTTGGAAGGATTGTATATCTTCTCTGGCCTGGGAGTGCCTTGGGGTGCCCCAGGAAGTGCTGGAGAGGGTCACTGATGAGAATGATGTCTGAGTTTCTCTCCTGGACCTGTTGCTTCCGTGACCTGACTATGGATAAGCTGTCAAAGGCGGAGATGGAGGCGACTGAGTTGAGTTCAAAATTTTAAGAACTTGTTGCACATGTGTTTAACCGTTTCAGTAACTTTGTAACGAGCAAGAAAACTGCATTTTCTGTAGGTAGTGAAAATGCAACCCAGCTTCAACCTCCATGTTCTCACATCGAGTCCAAGATTTCTTCACAAGTCAATGCATCAATGACACGTTAAAAATCTGATAATAAAACTGATTACACCATCTAAAGATTTTTTTGTAAAAATACACACAATTTATCAGAAGTTCAGCTCAAGTGAAGAGGTGGGTTGGGGGGGTTGTAGTACCTTCTCTGCCCGAGGCATTCAACATTCAGCACCTTACAGCCAAATCTACACCACAGTAACTTGCTTCTATAATTACAGATCGTTACAGTGACGTTTATGATGAAAGTGGTTCTAAGTGAAGAGTTCCCCTCCGAGGCTGTGACAGTCAGAACCCCACTGTTGCTTCTTATGGATACATTCAAGGGTCAAATCCCTGAAACAGTTTTAATAGGTGTCACAGACCAGACAAGCAAAACCTCAAGATGTGTCTTGTTCAATTTGCCTTCAAAGCCTCCTCAAACCTAATAAAGAAGTCATTTGAATCCTCTCCTCAGGCGTGTTCCACTGTACTGACTTCAGCTCACACAAAACATCTGGAGCTCGCTGCCCAAATCCTCCCCTCTTTAACCTTTTAACACTCATTTGCTTCCCTCTATCCCTCAATCATCTGCTCTCTGAGCACAGAGCAAAGGGCTCTCTTCAAACCCGTTCCCGTGATTTCCCCTCTCCTCTGTCTTCCCGGCAGGGTTGTGAATGAATATTTTCATAGTTAATTTGCACTGCATGTCGCTCCTTTGCTTGGTGGAGACTCAGGTGGGCATGAGTATTAATAGCTTGCCTCCTTGATGACGTCAGCCGCGTTCACACATGTGCCTCTTAACGCTCAGACGGTGTTTTATGTTAGTTAGATTCATCACTCTCAGCAGTTATTTAGTCAGTGCTGAAAAGTACTTGTGCGACTAAAATAAGGTGTTGAAGGAAAAAGAAAAACAATCTTTATCTCCTTCTGAATCCTTTCCTGCCTCTTATCCATGCACCAAGTGTCCTTGGGTGTCCTGAAAGGCGCTTTTAAATAAAATGATTATTATTACTTTCTGCCTCTGGGTCTTGTGTTTCCTTCTGTAGTGATGTTACTTCCTCTTGTTTCAGTTTCCAACCTGCTCCTTGCCATTTGAAATTGTTCTTGCCTTTAAAGTGACTGTCAAATACAATTTCATTCTGTTTGTCTCTCTTTCTGTGTACATTTTTCATGCGACTTTCTCTCTCTCTTGTGTTCGTTGCCTGAAAGCTTTATGGGCTCCTCGGTGCTAAATGCCAGTCTGTCTCTGCCAGGCGCTCGCTTAATGCTGGTCTCCTTGGTGATGAGACCAGCAATCAGGCCGCGCTGCACCAGACACCGAGGGGTTTGTGCATATTTGTGTGACGGTGCATGTGTGTTTATGCCAATGTAAAGTAGATGGAGTGTGTGCTATGCTCCCCCCTTATCTGTATGAAGATACGTACAGTATGTAAGGGAGCAAAAAAGCAGGGAGGGACGAGGGAGACCGATTCTCTTGCTCATTATCATCTGAATGCATTACGTTTCCCATCAGTGTGCCTCTGCCAAACAAGGGGCCCTCTGTTTTCTGTGCCAGGACTCGAGCACTGGCCGCCAGGCTTCAGCGTGGTGCCGCTCTTCGCTGGCACCGTTTGCCAGGCGTTTCGCTCCGCAGTCATGGCTGCTGGCCTCGTCTTGATTCTGTCCATCTGTACTGGCATCTCAGAAATCAGAATGTGGAACGGAGAAGGGACGACTCCATTCAGAAACATTCAGCTGCTCATGGATGCTTTATTACATTAGATTCAGGCAGTGGTGGAGAAAGTACTCAGACACTGTACTTAAATAAACGTACAAATAAACAGACAAAAATGTACTCTAGTAAAAGTAGAAGTACTATATTAATGTTTTTACTTAAAGTAAAAGTAAATAAGTACTTGCTTTTAAAAATACTTAAAGTATTAAAGTAAAAGTACTTGCTGAATGTATTACCT
>JARVLU010001196.1:14421669-14434125 GCA_031762415.1 Simpsonichthys santanae | reverse complement strand
GAAACAGATCAGCAGCAACATGAAACAGATCAGCAGCAACATGAAACAGATCAGCAGCAACATGATGTAATATTTCATAGTGATTATTCTGGTTAGAGATTTGTGAGTCTAACAGCAGGTGACCAGCAGAAGAGCTGGAGAGATGACACCATGCACGGCCTGAGCGGGCTCCGAAGCTCCGGTGGAGAGGACCGGGGAGACCAGCGGAGCTCCATCTAGCTTGCTCTGAATTTTGCCCTCAGTCACCAAGCACAAAAAAACACCTGCACTTCAGCATTAGACCACGGTGTTAATGTTTTTAAAATCTTAAAAATAGATCCAGCTGCTGCTCAGAGTTCCGAGTAATTGCAAATGGCGGATCAGTGTTTTGAAAAGTTTATGAAAGATCCAGTGACTCTTCCCCCTGGCCAGTCAGTGATTGACAGTGTTCTGACGTCACGTTTTGTGTCGGCTTGGCTCGCTTGGTCCCCTTGAGAAGAAGGGACCCAAAAAGGGGCCGGTTCAGTGAAAAAATGACAGTGGAAAAGCGCTCAAAACTGTACCGAACCCAGCCAAACCAGGCTGAAGAGGAGCTGTGGAAAAGGCCCATATGATGTTTGCAGATGACATTGTGATCTATGGTGAGAACATGGAACAGGTGGAAGAGAACTTGGAGAGGTGGAGGTATGCACTTGAAAGAAGAGGAATGAAAGCCAGCCATAGAAAGACAAAGTACGTGTTTGAATGAGAGGGAGGCTGGTGGAACAGTGAGGCTACAAGGATCAGAAGTCACAAAGCTGCTAGGACTTCAAGTACTTGGGGTCCACTGTCCAAGAAAACGGGGACAGTGGTAAAGAGGTGAAGAAGAGAGTCTAGGCAGGATGGAGTGGATGGAGAAAAGGTTCAGGAGTGATTTGTGACAAAAAGGTGTCAGCAAAGGTCAAAGAAATGTTTACAAGATAGTGGTGAAACCAGCTGTGTTGTATGGTCTGGATAAGATTAGGAATGAGATCATCAGAGGTACAGCATAGGTTGAACTACTGGGAGATAAAATTAGAGACTGAGGTGATTTGGACATGTCCAGAGGAGGGACAGTGGGTATATTTTTTAGAAGAATGTTAGAAATGCAGTTGCCAGGAAAAAGACAAAGAGGAGATACAGTATATGGATGCAGTTAGAGAGGACATGGGTATGGAGTGAGGACAGCGGATGCAGAGGACAGAGTGAGATGGAGGATGACTAGCTGTGGAGACCTCTGAAGAAGGAAAAGCTGAAAGAAATGCAGAAGGCGAAGAAGAAGAGGAAGAAGAAAGATACAAAAGTACCTCAGGTTTGTTGTGAACTCGAGCAGCACTGTAATTTGTTTTAAACAGTGATACGTTTACAGTTAACTTGTATTACTGTGCAGATAACAGTCTTTAGTTACACTGAAATGATGAGACGTAAAGACATTTAGAAACTGAGCCAATTCCTCATTAGCCGTTGTCATTGCAGTTGTTTTTAAACACGTGCACTCCATGTCCTCTGCCCGAGCACAATTAAAAGAAACTAGGGTGAACTGGCTACCTGGCAGGGATTTGTGAAAATATTTAACAGACCTTAGCTAATTAAATCAAAACGTGGCCTACCGCCCTGCCCTTCCATCTGGTCCAGTAACTGTGCACTTTGGCCCACTTGCTCTTGGCACAAACTAATCAGTGTTTCCTTCCTTTTTTTAATACTTTTAGTTTATCAGTCTTATTGCTTTGTGCTTCACTGTGGAAAACTCCTGGTCCATTAGTGTTTCTGCTCGAAATGTAAAATGTACATATTTGGCTCAGTCAAATGAAACGGATCCACATCTTGAGTCACTCATAGCTAAATTTTACATGTAGAAAGAGTTCTGTTTAGATGATTTAAAGTTGTGAGAGAAGCCTTTTTAATTTTTCCTCCCGCTATTTGACTTTAATTGTAAATATTTCATAAATAACACCTAAAGCCCACAAGTCCAGAAGAACCAGATTAAATTAAAATGACAACACATAATTTGTGATGGATCCTCTGTCAATCGTGATGGAGCCGTTGTACCAGGTTTGCCAGCAGACATTCATTCTGTGAATGAATCTGAATCATGAGAATGATTCATATTCATTTCTCTTCTGTATGTTTTTTTTCAGCGTGTAACTTGTTTCTCATTTTTTTTTTTTTTTTTTTTTTCCTGTTTAAAAAATTCATGAATCAGCTCATTCAGCTCATTAAGGGCTTTCTTGCTGTGACTTTTGGTACGGGTGCAGTTTTTACTTGTTGAAACATTTAGCTTTATGGCCATGTTTTTATATTGAAAATGAATGGAGCTCCACTCTGAGTAAATTACTGCTGATTTCAGCTTTTCTTCTGCTTCAGCTTCTTTCAGTTTTCTTCTCATTTCAACCTCTTTATATAAACTGATTAACAGGTATTTTTCCTATTTCAACCTCTTTCTGCTGAATTCAGCCTTTTCTGCTTGTTCAGCTACATTTGAGGTATTTTTCAACACATTTTAGCCTTTTTTTAAATCCTATTTTTGTTTTGGCTGATTCCTGCCCTTTGTTATAGTTTTGAATAATTTCTACCTTTTGTGCATTTTTATCCTCATTCTGCTAATTTGTTAACTTGAAGCTTTTTCAGCAACTTTTTTTTGTTGCTAATTTAAGATTTTCTCTGCTCATTTCTGATTTGATGTTGCTAATTTAAGATGCTTTGTAATCCTCTCCACCTTTTCCAGCTTGTTCTGCTCATTTCTGCCAAATTCAACATTTTCTGCACATTTGAGCTGTTTTTCTGCTGCTTTCAGCAAAAGTCACTGCAGAAAAGCTTTGCAGTATGTGACTAGTTAAGTATTTCTTAAATGTATTTATTGGGGGCCACTGCTGTGGGGTGTCAGGGTCACCATGCAACCAACATTCCCTTGAAGGTGCTCAGCAGCCATTGTCTATTGTTGTAAAGAGTGAAACTTCTCAGAAATGTGCAAGAGATGTTGAAAACGAGAACCCAGCCTGCTCAAGGTGGATTCAGAAAACACACAGAGTTCACTGTCTTTCTGACAGAAGGAGGGTCGACTGCAGAACCTGTTGATCATTAGTCTTTATTTTACTTACTTGATCTTGAAAACATCACATTCATTATTCAAAAAACACCTTGCACTGGTGATTACTGATGCTGTTCCAGAATTAGTAAGATATGTACTGTATCTGTCCACATCACAGATCATTTTGTGTCATTTTATTTAATCAAAAGTTAAAAGAACAGCAGTTCAACAGTTTGTTATGCTTTGTTACTCTGAGCCGACGTCTCACTTTTCTATTTCTCGTGAATCTTTGCTCCATCCTAACAAAAGTGGTCGAACACAGCTGCCTAACTGCTGAAGTGACGTGGGTTCGTGTGCAGAACCTTTTCACTACACATGGCAGAGAGGGTGAAAACTTGCTGCAGACTAAGGATCAATGAGCCAAAGTGTCGGCCTGCACCACCATCTGAACACAAAGAGCATCCCTCTGTGCAAAACGAGTTCTCTGCAGAGCAACAGCATGATTAAAAAGATTGTTAGCTCTACTTCCTGCAGAGCACATTTTCCTTTAGATGGTTGTAAAATGCAAAGTGAGTCAAGATTTATATTAGAGGCTAATAATATCTGGTTTTCTATGTACTTTACAGCATAAACTTTCAGAAGGATCTAAACAAAAATATAAAATTCAAGCATTCTGGCAGTTTTGTGTGTCAGAGGTGCACAGAGCTTGATTTGTATGCCACAGAAGTTCTTGTTGTTTCCAGAGCTCCTGAGGTCTGGGTGGTCACTTTTTGTTCAGAATCAAAAGGTTTTCGCAGAAAACAATTGTGGACTGTTACTGCCAGTGGGTTCTCTTTTAAAGAATGGTGAATGGAGCCAGTGTGCTCAACAATAAAACCGTGAACGCATCTTTAAACTTTAAAAAGGATGCATATTTCTTTTCTTATCTTTCACAGTTTGGATTTAGACACCATTTCAAATCAAAATAATTTAGATTTGCTTATTTAATGTGTTTCAAAATGAAGATGAAAACTATTGTCTCTTCAGAGAATATACGGTAGTTGTTTTTATGTCTTGTATCAACAATTCAACATTATGATCCTATCTTCTGTGTCCTCGAAACATCTATACTAATGTCTCTTTATTTTCTAAAAAAACAAACAAACAAACAAACAAAAACCATGCCTTTCAGTCAAACTAAGGTACATTTAATAAAGCATCTATGCAGGTGCACTTAAATAGAACAGGTACAGGTCCATAGTTGCCAACTGTGTGATGACAGGAGGAAAGTTGATGAAGGTCTCTCTTAAAAACGAATTCTCGTGACTCAATGAGACTCCCTGTGTAAATAATGGGTAAATGAAAAAGTTGGTGGCTGGTCACGTTCAAGTCTAAGGGAAGGGAAGTCTGAGATATTCATCACTGAACATCATTTAACGTCATCCTCATGAGTATGCTGGTGACACCGTCCTGGGCCTCATCTCCAACAACAACGAGAGTGCCTACAGAGATGAGGTGAAATCACTGACCAGCTGGTGTCAGGAAAATGACCTCTCTCTAAATGTAAGCAAAACACTGGAGATGATAGTGGACTTCAGGAAACAATGTGGAGGCCAGCACTCCATCATCAACATATACAACGCTGAGGTGGAGCAAGTCAGCAGCTTCAAGTTTCTCAGCATTCACATTACCGAGGATTTGTCCTAGACTTTACAAACACTGTGGTCAAGAAAGCCAGACAAAGACTTTACTTCCTAAGAAGACTAAAGAAGTTTGGTACAAACACCAGCATCCTCACCAACTTTTATAGGTGCACCATTGAGAGCCTGCTGACAGGCTGCATCACAGTGTGGTACATGAACTGCACCAGTTAGAGCTGGAAAGCTCTACAGAGGTGGTGCAAACAGCAGAGGACATCTTTGGTAGCAGTCTCCACACCGTCCAGGACATCTACCACAGCCGATGTCTGCATAAAGCACGCATCATTAAGGACCACACCCACCCAGCACAAGGACTCTTCTATCTACTACCCTCAGGCAGACGATACAGGAGTATGTCATCATCACACACAAAAAGACTAAAGGACAGCTGTTATCTACAAGCTGTCAGATTACTGAACGCTTGATAAATAACACTGAACAATCCCATCTGTGACACCTAATATGTTTACTGCTGCTGCACTATGTGGCTGTATCTTGTATGATACAGTATGATACAGTATCCATGTACTGTATCTTCAGTACCTTACCATCATAATTCAACCTCAGTGTCACTACCTGCACAATAACCTGTCACACAACCTGTGTAATTTATGTTAATTATGTACAATATATATACGGTGTGGGAGTGGTGGCGCAGATGTTAAGAAGGTGAGTTTGTGATCGGTTCAAGCCCCGGTACCAACAACATCAAAAATGTGGGTGGGATAAGTGAAGCAGTCACACCTGTCTCCACCCTCAGCTGCCTCACTCTGGGCCCTTGATCAAGGCCCCACCATCTACTCCCCTGGGAACCCTAGATATCAGCTCTCTGCTCCACACAGAGGGCTGTGGTAGTTCAGTGGTCTGTGGTTGTGTCAGGAAGGGCATCTGGCATAAAAAACAATTGCCAAGTCTTCGTGCGACTAGTTCGCTGTGGTGACCCCTGACGAAGGGAGAAGCCGAAAGAAGAAAAAAAAAGTACAATATATATATACGGTATACATATCATGTGCATTTTATTACCACCTTGAAATACTTATTTCATTCAAATTCATCCTGCTGCACCGTTATATTCTACCACGTTGTCACTCTCTCTTTAGGAAATTGTAAATATAATTACTTTTTCACTTTTTTTTTTTTTTTTTGTGTACCCTTATTGCATGCTTTTAGTATTTCTTGTTAGTTTGTTCTTTGATGTTTTAGCGAGTCAAATCAGTTCTTCTCATCCTGAGCATTTCATTGTACTGTTAACCTTGTGTTAACTTACATATGACAAACACAACTTGAACATGAACTTTTAAAATAGCCAAGTTATTTGCAAACTACATCGCTATGGTAACTGGAAATGTCAATAAAAGTAACAGCACATATCACGGTGCCAAGCAGGTCGTCATTTGTCAGGGTACACATTGTGGTTTGGGCCACATTTAAGTTGATAGAAGAGCAAGACCCTGTTCATGTGGATGATACAAGGTATTGGCCTTACTGGGCAGTCCCCATTGATTCTTTATTGAACCAAAAATCGTGTGTTGTTGTGCTGTACCATTCCTGATGCCTGATCTACTCGTCAGCACCAGTTTTCTGGCTCCTCGTTCAATCAGCCACTGGGCGAGCTCCAGACCGAAACCCCCGAGTCCTCCAGTGATGATGTAGGAGTGAGATGCAGGGCAGAAAGTGCGACAGATAGCTGGGAGAGACAGAGGGGAGGCAGGCTGAAGGGCCAGACCCTGTTCCTCAGAGCGGATCTGCATAAAAAGAGCAACTTACAGTTATGATTAGTGTGACAGGACAATCACAAGGACTTATTTGTGATGTGGATGGTCTAATCCGATCACAGTCGAAGAGTAAATTTACCTGCAGAAGGACTTTGCCAATATGCTTGCCCTGGGCCATGTATCTGAATGCTTGCTCAACTTTGTCCCTTGTAAACACGGTAGTCTGTAGAGGCTGAACGACACCCGTTGTGATGCCCTCCTGTAAAAGCTGAGACACCTCTTCCCACTCCCTGTTTCCCTCCTCAAACAAAGCATCCAGCAGGATGCCGTGGAAGGCCACGTTCTTCAGGAAAAACGCCATCCCTGAGGAGTTTACAGCAATGAGAAGGCATGATGAGTTAGTTGTGACTTGCTGCCAACTCAAAGTCAACGATTCAAAGAAAGTCATTTTAACAAACAGACTCATTTATAGACTCCATTTTACAAGAACATTTTAAATTAATAAAATACAGATGACAATATACAATGCACAATTTAACGTGACATTGTGAGAACAGTAGATGCAGGGAACAACTCAAATATTAACAGCAGATTAACAATTTCTATTTCATCCCAACTGACCGCCAGAGGCGGTGCTTAAAGCACCGAATGCTCACTCTTGCGCATGCACAGGTCAAGAATCTTATACCAACATGGTCATGTGTGACCCCCGGTGACACCAGTACGTCTATATAATCACGTGACAACGACAGCTCAGTCCTTTTTCATCTTCTCGCATGTAGGTTGCATATGGGGTAAGAATTTGATTGTTGCTTGTCGCGGGTAGCCTCGAGACTGGGGTCGGAGCTGTGAGGATTTTCTCACCCTCCAGAGGCTGCGCAAGCTCTACATTAATACATCTTGTTCTTCGATTGGTAAGTTGTTTTATTTCTCTTTTAGTCGACGGGAACGGCGGTGCGTTCGTTTCCGCGTCGATTTCCTGTGGCTGGTACAGTGTTAGCCAACTCTGACCAGCTTGTTGCTTAGCCGTATTGGCATGTCTTGTGGCTGGCAGCCGCGTTTGGATTGCCTTAGTTGATTTGCAGCCGGTTTCGGATTTGTTTTTGTTACGTTGTGCAGCTGTGTTCGGCTCGCCTATATTTTGCTTAATTGCAGCCGTTTTCGGGCTTGCTTCTTGTTAATTTTGTGCAGCTGTGTTCGGCTCGCCTATATTTGCTTATTTGCAGCCATTTTCGGACTTGCTTCTTGTTAACTTTGTGCAGCTGTGTTCGGCTCTCTTATATTTTGCTTAATTGCAGCCATTTTCGGACTTGCTTCTTGTTAACTTTGTGCAGCTGTGTTCGGCTCGCCTATATTTTGCTTATTTGCAGCCGTTTTCGGGCTTGCTTCTTGTTAATGTTATGCAGCTGTGTTCAGCTTGCCTATATTTTGCTTATTTGCAGCCGTTTTCGGGCTTGCTTCTTGTTAATGTTGTGCAGTCATGTTCGGCTCGCCTATATTTTGCTTAATTGCAGCTGTTTTGGGGCTTGCTTCTTGTTTATGTTGTGCAGCCGCGTTCGGCTCGCCTCATTAAGTATTGCAACCATGCTACGGTGGTCGTAGCGCTCCTTGCAGCTTTTTTCTCTGCTCAGGAACCCCTGGTGGCTTGTTCTGCTTGACCGGGTTCCCTGACCCGTTCGCTCATCAGCTAAGTGTCAAGACTGGCGACTTCAACTCGACCTGACCTTGTCCTGTGAGCGTGAGGTGCTGGAGATGCAGGGCTGCAGAGTCTGTTTGACCCCTCTCCAGTTGGAGGATGGGCATGATCTGTGTCCCTCTTGTTTGGGGCCAGATCATCTAAAGGAAGCCTTGACCGATGCGGCCTGCCCTGATTGTTCTGTTCTGCCCTTGTCCCGGAGTACTGCTCGTTTGGCTGACTTTCAAGGTACCAGCCAGCCTGTGAAGCGTGTGGCTCCTGAGATTATGGGCCCTCCACGTAAGAGGACCAAGAAGAGCTCCAGGGATTCGGAGGGTCTATCTGGGCAGGTGGCCCATCTTACTTCTGAGTTGGAGCAGATGAAAGCACTGCTCGGGTCCCTTAGAGACTGAGGTGGCTCTGGTCTGACTGGAGACCCTGACCCAGGGCAGAGCATGGGTTCAGGACTCTTTGTTTTAGAAGATGATGCTAGATCCCTGGCAGCGTCTGGTACTGCTTTCCAAGATCCGTTTGAATCTGGCTCGCGTCTGTCGACAGCCAGTTCACGCATCTCTTCCTGCTCTCAGTCTGAAGAGGATGATTCAATAGTGGGCGCTTTGAGTACTGCGCTTGCTCGGTTGCAGTTGGATGCTCCACAGAGCCAGCCTGAGGCTTCTAGTGCTTTCTTTCGGCGCCCTACTACTAGGTCGTCCTTTCTAGTTCCCCCATCTGCTCACTATGTGAAGAAGGTTCATGCCTGTTGGGCAGACACTAAGGCCTTTTCACAGCTGACCTCTGATGGCAGGGCCCTAGCGGCCATGCAGGATGTGCCCAAGTTTGGCTTGGGTCATATGCCTTCTGTTGAACCTGCCATAGCATCCCTCATTGTGGCTCCAGATGAGGTTCAGAGAGCTAATGCTAGGTGTCCTCGTCCTCAGTGTCGTGTGACTGATGATCTCCTCTGTAGAGCTTATGACTTGGGGGCTTGATTGGGGCGTCTCGGTAATTCATTGTCGCTTTTAATACTGGGTCTCTCAGCCTCTCTGGAGGGCTTGGCGATTGATGCGCCTACTCAAAGTTTGATGGATGCATCTCTTCATGCTTTCGCTCTTTTGTCAGGGGAAATTGGCCGTGTCCTGTCTACCCTTGTCCAGGCACGACGCCAGGTCTGGCTGGCGCAGTCTCTTCTTACCGAAGCCTGTCGAAGGACACTGATGAGTCTTCCAGTGGTCCCTGGGGAGTTGTTTGGCTCTGTTGCACTTGCAGCCTTGGAGCGGTCAGCCCAGGCTTCTCATACCAGGCAGCAGCTGGCCGGCCTTCATCGCAGGCGATTGCAGCGCCATGCTGTGAGTGCTTCTGCGTCTTTCTCGCACACTTATCCAGCACCTTCTACACCCTCTGTCGGGCAGCCACAGCCTGCTGCGGGGCCTCATCCTGGCCAGTAGGATGTTCCCAGAGGTCAGGCTTGCATAATTTCTCAGCCCAGGCAGTCCACTCGGCATACCGAGCTGGCGGTGGGACACTTTACCCCGGACCAGCTCAGTCGTTGGACCGCTCTCGTTCCCGATCCATGTGTTGTGTCTACACTGACTCGGGGTTACACGCTACAGTTCCGGCGCTGCCCTCCTGTTCCTGGTCGAGTCAGGATGACAGTGATTCGCGACCAGATAAAGGCTCAGGCTCTGAGCCAAGTGATAGACGCCTTGCTGACCAAGTGTGCTATATTGCTGTCGTCCCCCTGCGGGATCCAGGGGGCTTTTATTCAAAGTATTTTTTAGTCCCAAAAAGGACTGGTGGACTCCGCCCCATTTTGGACCTGAGAGGTTTCAATGTGTTTTTGAAGACTATCCCTTTTCACATGTTGAACATTAGGGATGTGCTTCAGACAATCTCCCAAGGTGACTGGTTCACCTTGGTCAACTTGAAGGACGCCTACTTCCATGTTCCAATTGCACCCCACCATTGGCAGTTTCTCCACTTTGCATTTCAGGGCAAGCATTTTCAGTTCAGGGTTCTTCCATTCGGCCTCTTTCTGTCCCCGCGTGTGCTCACGTGGTGCGTGGCTGCAGCTCTGTGTCCTCTACAGGTCAAAGGGTTGAAGATCCTGCCCTACCTGGACGATTGGCTCATCTGTGCGCCCACAGAAGTTCAGGCGGCGGCAGACACACGCACATTACTCCATCACATAGACCTATTGGGTCTTCGTGTGAACTGGCAGAAGACCAACTTGGTTCCCTCTCAAGATGTCACGTTTCTTGGGATCACAATGGACTCCCTCACTATGACTGCTCGCCCATCGCCTCAGTGTGTGAAGGGCATTCTGCAAACGCTGCCCTCCTTTCTACCCGGCTGCGCACCCCCAGTTATTGCTTACCTTCGTCTGTTGGGCAAGCTGACTGCTGCTGCTACAGTGGTACCCCTAGGGCTGTTGTCTCTGCAACCACTGCAGATGTGGCTCATCGGCCTAAGGCTACACCCATCTTGTACGCTGCACTGATGCAAGAAATTCCTGGTGTCTCCTCGATGCCTCGCGTCACTGGCTCAGTGGCGAGCTGTGGCGTTTATGACCAAAGGGGTTCCACTGGGCTCGCTGCCAGCTCGTCGAGAGGTTGTCTCTGCCGACGCATCCACCACCGGTTGGAGGGCATCGTGGCAGCGACAGGTCACCCGAGGGACATGGTCTCCATGGGAAAGACTGCAGCACATCAATGTGGTGGAATTGGAGACTGTGCAGCGGGCATTGCGACACTTCCTCCCCGGCCTGCGTGGAAGGCATGTCCTGGTGTGGTCGGACAATACTTGGGTGGTTTTTCATATCAACCATCGGGGGGGTACACGGTCCATAACATTGCTGAGGCTGACCCAGAAGCTCTTGACTTGGGCAGCTCCTCTTTTTGTCAGCCTGAGGGCAGCCCACATTCCAGGGGTGCACAATGGGTTGGCCGATATGCTGTCTTGGGGACGCCCACCGCCGGGGGAGTGGAGGCTCCACCCGGATGTAGTTGGGGTCATTTGGGAGACATACGGCATAGCGGCTGTGGACATATTTGCGTCCAGAGTAACAACATACTGCCCGCTTTGGTTCTCCCTGGCGGACAGTGCCAGTCCCCTGGGTCAGGATGCACTGGCACACGACTGGCTGAGGGTGCTGCTCTATGCTTTTCCACCTCTTCCCCTGATAGGCCCAACCCTCCTGAGAGTCCTTCAGGAGGGACATCGGGTCCTTCTAGTGGCCCCCTTGTGGCCGGGGAGAACCTGGTTTCCACTGCTGAACAGGCTCTGTTGCAGCTCTCCAATGCCTCTTCCCCACAGGAAGGACCTTCTGTCACAGTTGGAGGGTCGGATCCTGCATCCCAATCACAGCCGTCTCCGGCTCTGGGTTTGGCCGCTACGAGGCCCAGCATCTCCTTCTCAGAGTATGACGGAGACATCAGGCATACAATGACTAACGCCAGGGCCCCTTCCACGCGACTGCTGTGCACTCATAAGTGGAAGGCTTTTAGCAGTTTGTGTCGTTCTAGACATGAGGATCCTGTCCACTGTTCTATTTCTGTTATTTTAACCTTCCTTCAAGCACTGCTTTCTCGGGGTCGGTCTCTGTCCACTCTGAAATTTTATGTGGCTGCCATCTCTTGTTGGCATATGGCGGTGAATGGGGAGACAATAGGCTGCCACAAAGACGTTTCTTTGTTTCTGAGGGGTGCCTGGCGCTTGCACCCTCCCTTACGCCCTGTCGTACCTGTATGGGACCTCTCTCGTCCTCACTGCACTGCAATCTCCCCCCATTTGAGCCGTTGGCTGAGGTGAGCCCTGAGTACTTGTCAAAGAAGACTGTTTTTCTCCTTGCCATGGCTTCGGCGAAGCGGGTGAATGAACTACATGCATTATCTGTTCACGAGTCTTGTTGTCGCTGGAACCCAGCTGGTTCTGGCGTTACGCTTTGGCCTGACGTGGCATTTCTTTCTAAGGTGGCCTCATCTGCAAGCCACTCTGTGCCCCTCCAGCTTGCTCGCTTTGATGCAAAGGGGCCTGATGAACCTCTGCTCTGTTCGGGCACTGGAAGCATATGTCAGACTCATGGCTTCTCTGCGGCAGTCTGGTAGTCTGTTCGTTTGCTATGCAGGGCCCCGCAAAGGGCAGGCCCTTTCTAAACAGCGTCTTGCATGCTGGATTGTGGACGTGGTGGAACAGGCGTAAGTTCTACAGGGCCACCAACCTCCTGCTGGTGTACGGTGCCATTCCACCAGGAGCGTTAGTGCATCATGGGCCGCTATGACTGGGGTCACACTCTGGAGGCTATATGTGCAGCAGCCTCCTGGTCATCTCCAAATACCTTTGCTAGGTTTTACAGGGTTAACCTGG
>JARVLU010001196.1:14373371-14384690 GCA_031762415.1 Simpsonichthys santanae | reverse complement strand
TTTAAATGAATGAATAAATTAATTAAATAAAATATTAAATAGCTTTACATCTGTTAAGTTCATGGCATAAACCAACACAGACATGTTCTTGTTTTTAGTATTTTACATTGCTTTATACTGTAGCTGTTTATGTTTCAGATTTTTTTACAGTTTTCTTGTAACTTTTAATTAATATGCTTTTTTATGATTGTCTACTGTTGTACTGATAAATATCTCCTGGAGGGTAAACTACATCTTGGCCTGCAGATTCACACACACTGTGTATGTATGACAAACTTGCTTTTACACACCACTAATATTTAGGAGCATTGCTGATGTAAATTCTGTTAAATTCCTTATTTTCCTGTGTCCAGGCATCAGAGAAGAAAACCACACATATGCCCTCTCAGTTTTCAAAGTTTGTCCCCATGCCAACTTTCTTCAACAGCATATTTGAGAGTGAGAAAATCCCTGAAGAATGGAGTGCTGGTGACCATTTTTAAGAACAAGGGTGATGTACGGATTTGTAGCCACAACAGGGGAATTAATTAGGTGGATAACACACATGATGATGATCTGGGAGAGAGATGTGGAAACTAGACTTAGACAAGAGGTGACTGCCTGTGAGCAGCAGTATGATTTAATGCCAAGATAGAATACCACAGAGGTCATCTTTGCTTTGAGGATGCTGATGGAGAAGTACAGAGAGGGTCAGAAAGAACTCTATTGTGTTTTTGTGGATTCAGAAAAAAAGCACAAGACTGGGTCCAAGGAAGCAGGTATTGTATTGCATTAGGAAAGTGGCAGAAAAGTACATTAGACTGTTACAGGACATGGATAAGGACAGCAGGACAGTAGAGTAGGAATGGGACAGATAGAAAGCTTCAAGGTGGAGGTGGGTCTGCATTAAGTATCAGCTCTGAGCCCCTTATTTTTGCCTGTGGTGGTGTACAGACAACAAATGAGGTCACGCAGGAATCTATGTGGAATATGATGTTTGCAGATGACGTCATGATCTGTGTTGAGAACAGAGATCAAGTGATAGAGAACTTGAATTGGTGGAGATGTGCACTTGAAAGAAGAGGAAGTGAAAAATCACCCATAGCCAGAGAGAGTGCATGTGTGTAAGTGAGAGAAAGGCAAGGGGAACAAGGCTGCAAGGAGCAGAGGTCACAAATGTGTAGGACTTCAACTACTTCAGGTCAACTGTTCAAGAAAATGGGGAATGTGGTAAAGAGGAGATGAAGAGAGTCCAATCAAAATGAAGAATAGTTTCATGAGTTAAATGTGACAAACGGTTTGTTGCAAAGGTCAAAAGAAAAGTTTACAAGACAGTGGTAGGACTAGCTGTGTTATATGGTCTGGAGACAGTGGTCTTGACAAAAAATAAATAAATAAACGAGACAGAACTGGATGTGGCAGAAATGAAGATGTTGAGGTTCTCCTTAGGAGTAACAAGGATGGATGAAATTAGAAATGAGATCATCAGAGGTACAACACATGTTGAACAACTGGGAGATAAAGTTAGAGAGACCAGACTGAGATGGTTTGGACATGTCCAGAGGAGGGACAGCAGCTTGGACATGTCCAGAGGAGGGACAGCAGTTTGGACATGTCCAGAGGAGGGACAGTGGTTAGAGTGGTAGAAGGATGTTAGAAATGCAGCAGCTGATAAAAAAAACAAGAAGGCCAAAGAGGAGGCAAACGGAGCTGTAGGCTCTTCCACTGATACATTTTCATCTTTAAATCATGTCTTGGTCTTCTACCTTCATACATCTCCTCCTACATGACTGCATGAGTGCAGCTGCAGCGTGCGCTGTCAAGACATTATTACATGCAGTGTTCCCTCAGTGAGGACTGAACTAGGCAAAGGGGCCTTCTTCTTCGCTCCTGTTTCCTGGAACATCTTACAAAAAGATCTGAAGCTCTCGACTTGACCTCTTTAAGTGGCTTCAAACATCTGTTAAATTCATGGCAAAAACCAACGCAGATGTTCCTGTTTTTAGTTTTCTACAACTCTTTTGGTTCATTCTTTTAATACCATTTTCTTTTATTTATTCTTCTCAATTTATATACTTTTGTTTATGACTGTCTATTGTTGTCCTTGTTGCTGTTGTCATCATTCTTTGTTAAAATCAGGTCTCTCTTGTAAACGAGTCCCCGAGGCTCAATGGGACCAACCTGTATAAATAAAGGTTGAATGAATGAATGTGGATGCAGTTGGAGTGAGGACAGAGGATGCAGAGGACAGAGTGAGATGGAAGAAGACGACTTTCTGACAACAACTGTCAAGGGATCAGCCAAAAGAAGAAGTCCTTATGCCAACTTTTAGTAGAAAAGCTGGACACCGTTTCATATAAGGCCCCAAGTTCTTTGCAACAAAGTGATCCAAGTGATATTTTACAATTTCAATGTTGCTTTAAATTACCGGTAGGTGTTTTGCAATTTATCTAGTGATGACTATTTAAAGTACCGGTTATATATATTCTGAACTTTGTTTTTCCTGTGAACCCCCGACCCCGCAAAATAAAATAAAATAAATAAAATAAAATAAATAAATAAATAAATAAAATAAAATAAAAATGGGAGCTTTTGATTTGTGTGTGGATCGACTGGTACTTAACCTTGTTTCATATATACTGTCCAATGCAAACAACTGAAGTTGAACTGCTATATTTTTACCCATGTATATACAGTATGTTCATGTGTCCATCATAAAAAAAAAAAACAAGTTCATGAACACCTGGATGAAGTTTAATGAAACTTGTTTTGAAGATGACATGACATTTAGCTGAGCCATCACTGCCAGCCATCAATTTGTCAGATGAAACTTGTGTGTATGCAAGGCCAACTTTAACAGTCAGAAGGACGTGGTATATAGCTGACAAGAAAGACTGAGGGAATTGTGAAAGTGAACCACTGAATACTTTAAAATATAATAATTCTTATCTACACCAAAGGAACATTTCCCAGAGTGAGTGTGAAAGAATTCATGAACTGCAGTCTGAATTTGAATTACTGTCCTGTTTAAATAAGAGTAAATCTGAGAAAGCAGACTGTTATTTGAAAAGTTGGAGATTAAAGTATTACTTTAGGAAGAGATAGGGAAAGTGCATGTTAGCAGCTGAGCTTCAGGCTGTGAAGTGTGGGTTACAAATTTCATTTCTGGAATTAATCAAACATCTTTTTAATTACCACATCCACAGCTATGCTGGAGCCCTCCAGTCAGCCATTTTGGAACAGTAGACTCTTAGCCTCAGCTTTGATGGTGTTGACCACAGTGTTCATGTTGATTTTGTCCTTCTGCAAAACAGGGATATTATATTTGTTTCTGAACCATACACACACATACATACACACACTGTATATGTGTATATATATTTATGTATTCTACACATACTCCAGTGAAAAGGGCAAACTATGTTCTAAAATGTTTCAACATAAACTAGGGTGCCCAGATGTCCCAGATTTCTGGGGACAGTCCCTGTTTTGGATGACCTGTCCCCAGCTAAAGCTGTCCCCGGAAATACCAAAACTCTGGCAGAAGCATTTTGGATTAAGTAAAGACTTTTTAAAGAGGTATTTGGACACCCAGATAACAAACCATTGCAATAGTCCAGTCTAGATGTGACAAATGCATGAACCAGTTTTTCTGCATCATTTCTAATTTTAGTGATATTACGCAGGTGGAAGAAGGCGGTTCTAGAATCATTTTTAATATGTGGGATGAAAGACATGTCCTGATCAAAAATAACACCAATATTTTTAACATAAGAGCTGGAGGCAGATTACTGCCATCCAAGGAGGACAAAAGACTGAAAAAATTAATTCCTAAGGTGCTCAGGTCCAAAATCTAAAACCTCAGTCTCGTCTGTGTTCAAAAGCAGAAAATTTAGGGTCATCCAGGATTTTATGTCTTTTAGACATGCTTGTAATCTAAGTAACTGACTGGATTCATTGGGTTTCATGGACAAATATAACTGTGTATCATCAGCATAACAATGAAAATTTATCCCATGCTGTTTGATAGCATTACCTAATGGAAGCATAGATAAGGTAAAGAGTGTTGGTCCAGGCATTGAACATTGACAAACTCCATGACTAACTTTGGTGTATGAAGAAGATTCATTATTTACATTTACAAACTGGAATCAGATAGATATGATTTAAACCAATTTAGAGCCATTTCTGTAATCCCAACATCATATTCAAGCCTCTATAGTAAAATATTGTGATCAACTGTATCAAATTCAGCACCGAGGTCTAACAGGACCAGTGTAGACACAAGTCCATTATCAGAGGCCATGAGAATATTATTAGTAACTTTCACCAGTGCAGATTCAGTGCAGTGGTGAGCTCTAAAACCTGACTGAAACTCTTCAACCAGATTATTTCTTTGCAGATGTTCACTTAACTGACCAGCAACTATTTTCTCTAGAATTTTTTTTTAGATGAAAGTTAAGTTAGATATAGGTCTATAATTGGCTAGAATTCCTGAATCAAGGTTATGTTTCTTAAATAAAGGTTTAATTACAGCAATCTTAAAGCTCTGACACTTAACAATTTATTAGAGACAAATTAAGCAGATCTAAGTCATGGTTATTAATTAAGGGAAATACATCTTTAAATAGCTGGTTGGAATGGGATCTAGCAGACATGTGGATGGTTTGGATGAAGCTATTATTTTTGACAATTCAGAGAGCTCAACAGGACAAAAACAGTCCAAACATAAATCAGGTTCTAATGACATTTCTGACGTTGTGAAATTTAGTTTGTAAAAATGTTGTTTTAAATTTAGTGTGATGCAGAACTGAAGAACAAATTTGCTGCGGTGGGCTTGGACACATTTTTTCAATATGTATATGGCAGGAACAAGTCATCCAGTTCAATGCTGTTCATTTTAAATTCCTGTGGCAAAACGTTTAGTCTCTTTGTAGATCCATTGTGATCAGTTGTAAAGCACATGGACTTGATAAACTCGGGAGTATTATTGAAATTAAAATTGCACTTCTCATGTTCATAATGAAATGGGATAGCTGATTAAATATAAACATTTTCCTTGTAACAAAGGAAAGTGAAAACTTTGAACGGCCATTATTTATTAATGATTATTCTGTGATTTTACTAGTACGATCCATGGGAGAACAAATTAATCTTAATGGGCCCTTGAACTAAAATTTGTTTGACACCACTGGTGCACGGTGACAGACCAGACAGACAGCAATTCAGAACATTCATATGGACACAGTACACCAAGAAACTTGATGTCCCTTACCCAGATGTGGGTTAACAGGCCCCGCCCTGGAGCCAGGCCTAGGGGAGGGTCTCATCAATGAGCATCTGGTAACCAAGCCTCTACCCATGTAGCTTGGTCGGAAGGCAAATCTATGTACATGTTACATTGGCTTGTATTCTGTGGGGCCACAAGCCTGCAGGAGGGGCTACATGAGTCAGGTGCATATTGTCATGGGTGCTAGCCAAAGGTGGGGGCCTTGGCTCTCTGACCCTGACTTACCAAAGCTGGCTCTTGGGACAAAGAGCTGAAGCTCCCTGTGTGAAAACATTATTAGGCCCGAGCATTGAAGCGCTGTGAAGGCCTATTGTGATCGTAGTGTTTCAGGCCCGAGCTGAAATTTTTGCTATTTGTGCCTGCTGAGTTTTCTGATCATCATATTTAGATTGTGCAGAGAGGACATTTGTGTTCTGCAGAGTTCAGATGCAAAACAAGTGCAAATTGCTCATGCCTGCTGAACTTGATGGTTGTATTTTACAAGCATTTACAGTAATTACTTTTATTTATTTTTCTTAGCATTACGCCAAAAAACATGAGGTATCAAAGCTGGATGACTTTCCAGTGTCGCCTGTGTGCTTGTTCAGGATGGGAGGTTGGAATGAAATGGGAGATTTGATACAATCTGACGGCTTTTTTAGAAAGAACATGTTTTAGTAAGTGGCATTTCATAATTATGTGAATGTTTTTGTACAGTAATCTGAGACATTGTTTGTTGTGAATTGGCTGGTGTTATAAAAATAAACTGAATTTAACTGAATCACTTAGTGGACAAAGCAGATCCTTGAGGCTTTATGAGCCAACAACTCCAGTTTGACAATCCACAGTTAGATGGAAAATGAAGAGTGTTTGTCTGCAGCTCACATTTTCATACAGCGCCTGCAGGGTTTCCATGTCCACAATGTTGTCGTCCAAGTTCAAGATGGCTAAGAAACAGAGAAAAAAGTCACTGATCACAACTGTGTTCACTAATCACTCCAGCTGTCATCAGAAGCTACTAACATACATGTTTTAAATTTGTATCTTTCTTAACACCTAAACTGAATGAATGGATGGTTAACAGTCTTCCACAAAATTCAAATACATGCTGAGGAAGTCATTCAACCTCTGAACCAAGTGTGATGGAGCAGAGAAACAACTAAAACACGGAGGATCTTGTTCTTGAGAACTAGGATTGGACACCACTGATCTAGAGAGTTACTTTAAATAAGAGTCAGAGTTCCTCCTCAGATGTGTGCAAATCTAGTGGAAATTGGACTGTACATGTTATATTGCGTGTTTCAAGCCAAGCACTTTGTCTAAGTGGATGGGTAAATGAAGGCACAGGCTGTGTATCTGTGCCCTCATTTATCCATCTACCAACACATCCACACAGCACTACAACAAATCTGAGTAAATAATCTATTTTATACATTGATGGACACACATCAGAGGCACTGAGGGGTTCTGTCTTGTAATCAGTGGATGACTACAAGAAATGTCTTATCATAAGAAATATGTTTGATAATGAAAGCTGCTCTACCAAGAAGTGTTTTGCTTCATGAGAAAATACTGTACTTCTTTAAATAACTAACATGAAAAATGAATTCATGTAATGTTTTTTCATTTCTCTTTCACTCTCCATGCAGATGAAGATATAGTAAAACTTAGAGACAAACTTACAAAGAATCAATAGTTGTTTTTTATAATGTATGTGAATGCTTTTGTACGGAGCCCTGAGACGACCTGTTGTGACTTGGAGCTGTCGAAAATACAATGAATTGAATTGAATCAGATAACGGAGTCCCACTCTGTATGTGACTGTTGAACTTCATGTGTAAATTAGAATAATATTTTTGTGTACCCACAGAAACAAAAACTGTATTAAGGGCTTGTAAATCTCAAGTTCATTTATTATTTTTTTTTAAAACAAAGTAATTTTATTACATCCATCTTTTATCTTTACACATTTCTTCCTTTTTGGGTCATGGAGATCACTGGTGCCCATGTCCAGCTATCACTGTGAAAAGGGTGGGGTGCACCCTGGACAGGTCTCTAGTCCATCACAGAGACACATAGAGACAAACGAGACAAACAACATTCACTCTCTCTCACATCTAGGGACAATTTAGAGTTACCAATCTGTCTAACATGCATGTTTTTGGTCTGTGGGAGGAAACTGGAGTACCTGGAGAAAACCCACGCATGCATGGAGAGAACATGCAAACTCCACCCAGAAAGGTACTGTGCCAGGATTTGAACTGCCGACCTTCTCACAGAGGGGCAACAGCTCCACCAACTGCTCCACCGTGCCACCCTAAGTCCAGTCCAGTCCAGTCAACATTTTCAATCTTATTTGAACCAGACAAATCCCACTGAAATCACAGATCTCTGTTGCAAGAGAGGGCTGGGCCTGAAGGACGACTGCTTGCTTTTGGACTGTGGAAGGAAATCAAAGGACCCGTAAAAAAGCCACAAGGAGAACATGTACACAGGAAGACCCCACGTCTAAACCTGAGATTGATCCCAGGACCTTCTTGCTGTGTGACAACAGTGCTAACCACTAAACTATCGTGCTGTTAATAAGTAGTAACTCAAACAGTCACTGTTTGATGAAAATGCTTGTGACAGAAGATTCTGCAGTGATATACAAAGTTAAAATACTCTTTACTTTAAGCTTTGAAAGTAATGTTTTGAGTTAAAATGTAGCTGAAGTGTGTGCATGTTGGGGTGTGCACTTTCTGCACTCAGATGATTTGAGAGAAAACCAGCCCCACATCAGGGAGGGTGAAAGGAGACAACAACACCCACATTGTCATGTATAATATATGTAGTTCAATGGTTGTGGGAATAAAAAGAGTGCAAGATTTTGGGGGAGTTTAGACAGCTCAAACATTAGTGAGTAACTTCATGAACTCGTGTAGAAAAAGCTTCAAAACCATCAAACTTAATCTGTGATTGTGTAAAAAGAGAAAACAGATTTCAAAATGCCATCAGAGTCTTGTAAAACTCAACCTTCTGTAAAACATCACAACTTATGCTTCGCATGTCTGAGCTATAAAGCTCCAAATGGGGCTGGGTTTTCTCATATAGCTCATCAAAATCCAATTTTTGTGTATGTGGAAATGTCTTTCAGGTCTTTTGAAATCATCCAGGTCCCTTTTATCAAGGTGCATGTTTTGATGTTTAATTTGCACGTTTGCTTTCAAAGCTGAGGGGCTTGAAACAGACAAAAACTGAACACACTCTTAACTATTAGTTTCATCAGCAGTGCTTTTATTCTGCTGCTGCAAAACATAATAATGTTAATGTTAGTAATAATGTTAATAATAATCTTTATGAAGCATTCACACTATTATACATTTTTCTTCTATATGTTTTTCAGCATCTTTCTCATTTCACAATTTCTGTGTTTTAAAAAAATCATATCAAAACGTTCAGATCTTTCAGGACAATCCTGCTATGACGTTTAGTATTAGTGCAACTTTAGTTTTTTGAAATATTTAGACTTTTCTGCCACTTTTTTTCTCATAGAAAATGAATTGAGCTCATTTTACATCCTTAAAATCTTTAGATGTATTAACAATCTTTTACTGCTCCTTTCACATTTTGTTCTGGTTCAGCTTCTTTCAGCTTTCTTGTGAAAAAAAAAAAAAATAAAAATCAACTTTCAGCTGTTTTTCAGATAATTTCTGCTAACTACAACATTTTGTGCTTCTAACTTCTTTCTGCTAATTTCAATTTAGGTTCTTTTCAGCTTATTTCAGCAAGTTTCAGATTTTGCTGCTATTTCTGCTACTAGTTGGCTGTTTTATGCTTGTTTTATGTTTTTTTTTTTAACTTTTTCAGATAATTCCACATTGTTTGCACTCATTAACCTTTTTCAGCCTAATTCATAAAAAATGTGCTCTTTCAAATTCTTTTTAGTAATTTAAACTTCTTTCTGCCTTTTTTTAGCAACTCCTTAGCAGATTTCTTTTCTGATTTCAGCTTTTTTTTTTTCAGATAACACCCACTTCTTTGTGCTCATTTCTGCTTCTTTAAGCCTAATTGAGCAAACATAATCATTCTGCTTTCTTCTGGTAATTTAAAACTTGCTCTACATTTTCAGCTAGTTTATTTTATTTAATTATTTATTTATTTATTTATTTATTTATTTACATTTTTAAACCAATTTCAGCTGTTTTCTGATTAATTCAATTTTTTGTGGTAATTTCTGCTACTTTAAGCCTATTTAATATTTTTATGCCAATTTCAGCTTGTTATGTGCCTTTCAGCTTATTCACAATTAAGTTATTTTATCTACTATTTAGCTGTTTAATGCTAATTTTAGCTTTTTATTTAGCTCACTTTAGTTCTTTCAACTTCCTTCTGGTAATTTAAGCTTGTTTTTGCCCTTTCAGCTACTTTACAGCTATTGATTTTTCCAATTGCAGCTTTAAAACAAACAAACTGATTTTCTATATTTTGTGCTCAGCTCTGCTTATTTATACCTAATTCAGCAAATACAGTATGTGTTCTTTCTGCTTTTCTCTAATTTAGTCTTGTTTTTCCATTTAACTACATTTCAGAATGATTTTCAGCTAATTTCAGCTGTTTTTCAGCAGGTTCTTCTGTACTAAGCATTCACACTGCATTTTCGCAGGAAATGCAATTCCTCTAGTTATTATTATTAACGTGGAGCATGCAGATACTACCCATCACTGTTATTTATCGTTTCCATAATGTCCAGTGTTCACAGCACCATTTATGGCTGAAGCCACTGTGGTTCTGAAAAAAAAAAGTACTTGTTCTGCAGGAGTTTGACCACAATGCTTTAGCTCAAATTACTCCATGCTAATTACTATGCTTTTTGTAATCATGATGGGAGAAAATAAAAGTGAGCTCTCCAGCTCTTAGCCCCCACCCCCAGCAGCACTGCATGCACGCAGACAGCATGTGAGCAGTGATCTCCTGATGTCAGCTGCAGATGGTCTGTGTCATGCCACAATAATTGTTCTGGAAAGGGAAAGGAAATGCAAGCTGTTAAAAAATATCAGATCTAATGGATGAAGAGTTCCAGTTTCCCACATGGCCACGATAAATGCTAATCCACGGCTGGATGGATGGAGGAAGATATACTTTTATTTTATTTGTTGTTGTTACAAAAAAAATAAATAAACAACTCCTCATTTAGCCCCCTCACACACACACACACACACACACACACACACACACACACACACACACACACCTCCCTGTTTTCTCCACCAACCACAACTGAAGCACTGATTAAAAGTATAAAGTGGAGCGCTGTGATGTTATTGTTTGCAGCTCTATGAGGGTTTTTTATGTTTTCACAGGGAGTTTGCTCACTCACACAATTTTTGTTAGATAGGGAGAGAGCCACGCTTTATTGTCAGTGGGATACCAACACACACACTCACACACACATACACACATCGAGTTTTCTCTCTTGCTTCAGGCACTTCTTCTGCTTGGTTTGCAGAGCTTGTCCTCTTGCTGGCTAAATGGCCGTGGTTAGCCACTCCAGCTCATACCATGAAAGCAACACTTCAGCTTCCCTCCAGCTCTTCTGTCATCAGCTGGAGTTCAGCATCTTTTTGATGAATGACACGAAATAGAGTCGAGAACTGGATTTAATGATGTGAATCCAGCTTTACAGATGTGAGAATGTATCTGTTTTCATTTAAGGTCTGTTCAGTTTTAAATGTTTATTTTTTAAAAACTCATAACTGAATATATACAAGCATATGATCCTAAAGTAGCCATTTATTCCTCCCACTGAGCAGCGCACTAGACCTTGGCAGACCGAGACAAAAGATGTAAAAATTAACGCGCAGTAGACTGGTGTCCCCAGTCGCTGAGTGTTTGAATTGTAAATGTTTGTAGTTTTTGAGACAAGTGTTTTTCTGGACTGAAAGTGAACAGGGGATGTAAGTAAACCTTAATGTTTTTGGTGTAAGACATTCAAGAGAGTAGTTACACTGTGGAGAAAATCAGAGGGAGTTTTTTTTGTATGTACAGGTAGTCCTCGACCTACGAACGGGTTCCGGACCTAAGGACCGTTC
>JARVLU010001196.1:13719007-13729419 GCA_031762415.1 Simpsonichthys santanae | reverse complement strand
AGAGCTTCAGATCTTTTTGTAAGATATTCCAGGAAGCAGGAGCGGAGTAGGAGAAGGCCCTTTTGCCAAGTTCAGTCTTCACTGACGGAACACTGCAGGTAAAAATGTCCTGAGAGCGCACGCTGTAGCTGCACTCACGCAGTGACATATAGGAGGAGATGTATGAAGGCAGCAGACCAAGAAGTGATTTGACGATGAAAATGTAGCAGTGGAAGAGTCTGCGTGAGGTTAATGATTTAAAGTAGAACAACATATGAATGTGCCAGCAGAACAATATTCTTCCTATGTCAACTTACCTTCCATTCTGTATCGTCCTGCCACCTTGGCTCCTTAGCCCCTTTCATAAGACAGTTCTAAAAAATATTGTCAATGATCATCCTCTTTGTCATGACTCATGTGTCTCGGCCCTTTCATAAACCATCAATAAATCCTGCTTCACCCTGTGAGCTTTCATAACTGAAGCCATTATGGCGGGGGTGTAACTCAGCTGTGTTGATGTGGAGCATTACACATAAAATGTGTCAGCCATACCTTAAATCCTGTGACTGGCTGCACACCATCTCTGATCACTTCATCACATCCTCAAAATGTGGTATGCATTGAACATTATGGCTTTGACTGCCTTGCTTGGTGGCTCCAAGTCATAACAAGAATGGGTTGACTCCCCATGCTGCTTTGGTACTTGCAGATTTATTTGACTAATATTGCATTAAGGTGTTTCAGGCATAGCTTGAAGGTTTTTTTTTCCAAAATAAGTTTGAGTCTCTCAGATCCATATTGAATGATCAAATAAATAATGCTTTATAATAGACACATTGCTCAAAGGTCTAGTTTTGTTTTTCACCCTTTGTAGTCAGTATTGGTTAGAGGAAGTCAGGCCAGGGAACCCTTATGCAAATCATACTCAGAAACTTGTCATGCACTACCTGCTCTAGTGATATTCTGTCTAAAATATTTCAGCTGTTACTGTGGCTCTGGGTCAGTTGCACTTTTGCAGCTGTTGGCACCACTTGCCAATACTTTTTAAATAGTACCAAAAAAAAAAGAAAAAAAAAGCCATCTGCCAAAGGTCTTGAGGCACTTTTTTTTTATCCCTGAATATTTACTTTGGCCTACTCACTACTTACTTTAACCCTGCCTTGTATCTGTCTTGGCCCAACTTGTACCAACTTGGCAGCTCCCCAATTTGATCTACTGGAGTACGATTGAAATGCAGATAAGCTGATTTGAACCAGTTTCATTTGTGTGATTAGACCTCGGCGTTCAAAGATTTACCCTTAGTTTGTTTTTCTTAAAATTGTCTTTAATATCCTCAGATCTCAATGGAGTTTAAAAAAAAAAAAAAAATACATGTTTATATCCTCAGATCTCAATGGAGAAAAATAAAATAAAATAAAATGCTGATTTGTTTGGGTTTTGTGTCTACTTGTGATTATTTTTATTTAGTTTTTGACTCTGTTTTCCCCAGTGTTTCCAGTGTCTCCTCATGTAGTCAACTTGTACCTCCCTCACCTGCTCCTTATTGTCTTTCCCCAGGTGGTTGCCAATATGTCTTGTGTTTCCCTTTAAGTTCAGCATCTCTGTGTTTCCTCCTTGTCCATGGAATGTGTTTCCTCTGTGCCTCCCCGTTTGTAAGTTTTGCTGTCACATCAGCTTTTGCTTTGAGTTTGAAGAACATTTTTATCAAATTATATATTATCTTACTGACATTTTTAAATACATGTATTTGTAAAAGTTTTAATAGTATAATCCCAAGTGTTAAAACAAGGTGAACAGTTTTTGTTCCTGGTAGAAATCATTTTTAGTTACACACCTGCACTGACAACAGTCACTAGTGTTTTTGATATTCCAATGATTAGATGTAATTGGTTAAAACTGTGGGAGTAGTGGCGCAGAGGTTAAGAAGGTGAGCTTGTGATTGAAAGATTGCCGGTTCAAGCCCCGGTACAGACAACATCAAGAGTGTGGGTGGGATAAGTGAAGCAGTCACACCTGTCCACCCTCATCTGCCCCACTCTGGGCCCTTGAGCAAGACCCTTAACGCACACCATCCACTCCCCTGGGAATCCTAGATATCAGCTCTCTGCTCCACACAGAGGGCTGCGGTAGCTCGGTGGTCTGTGGTTGTGTCAGGAAGGGCCTCTGGCGAAAAAACAATTGCCAAGTCTTTGTGCGACTAGTTCACTGTGGTTACCCCTGATGAAGGGAAAAGCCAAAAGAAGAAGATATACAGTAATTGGTTAAAAAGGTGGTCACATGATTAGAATTCCCTATCAGCGGTGATGAAGACAACCCAGATAGTGTGAATAGTTTTTGGTGAAAATTGTGTTTCACTGAATGAGTCTGGGCCATTTTTTTTGTAGAGGCCATGATAGACTAATGGTCCAACCAGGTCCAGGGTGGTCTAGGGTTTTTTTTTTGTTTTGTTTGTTTTTTCTGTACATGTGTGTAAAATAAACCTGCAAAACTGTGCAATAGTTTGACGCCACAGAGCCTGCTTCAGACTTTTCTAAGCTAACCAGTTTTTGTTAATATATAAGTTCTTTTGACTTTTACCCCTTGACTTTCCATGTCTTGTCTGCATCTGACTTCAGCCTTCAGTGCTGATCATGTTAAATTATGCGCAAACTCCAAAACTACTATTAATTCAACCTTTATTTATACAGGTTAATCCCATTGAGCCTCGGGGGACTCATTTACAAGCGAGACCTGATTTTAACAAAGAGTAATGACAACAGTAGACAATGTAGACCATGACAGTTCAATGGGTTTGATTAATACCACAAGCAGGCTATGTTGTACAAGTTGTTTGCATAGCGGCACTCAAATTTCACGTTTTAATAGTCTGCACTTAAAAACGACATTTGCCTGTTTCTGAGCTTATACTCTACCTGTTTGTGGAAAGAATTGTCATTTAACACCAAATGAAGCAACATCCAGGGCTCACACTAGGTGACTGTCAACAACAAAAGAGACAATATAATTGGCCATGAAAATCTCATTGGGCAAAGTGAGTATGGGTTCATTCAATGCAGCAGAAAACTCAGTCATCTTGATGCCAGCATCTTCCAAGTGTCCTGGTTTAGATGGCAATGTGGAAATGGAAACATCCCCCACAACACGTGTAACAGAGAGCAATTTTGATGAGACAGTATACACACTTAACCTTTGGCCTCATTACAAAGCACACAATCATGTTGCCAGTTTCCTCACATGCAGGCACTTGAAAGAAAGTCAGCTTCATATGACTGAGCTAGGGGCAAGTGATGAAAGAGTAGGGAGGGAGGGATAGAGGCAGAAAGAGACTGATCAGTGAGTGGGAGGAAATGCGTGCTTGCTTCAGGCTTTTGTATCTTCCACATGTGGAAGCTGCCATTTGTGCTCTTTTTCATATTGCTTCACCTGGCAAACATCCCAGATTTTGCTCTGGTCAGTTTTTCTTAGTTTCAGTCTAACAACCCGTTTGTTTTTATTCTGTTTATTTTTTAACTCTCAGAAAAAATGAGGAAACTATAATTTTCTGTGTACTAATTTGACCGCAAATTGTGACCCCCCCCCCCCTGTCTGTTATTAATTATTTCATGTTTTTTTTCTTGTAAATGCTTTATTCCCAAAATAAAGTTATTGATATATCTGAAGAAATGCATATCACCTGCTGCACTTTATGTAAAACTTTTAGACTAAGGTGAATTTATTATGAAAAATGGTGAAGTTGTAACAATTTTGGTCGAACCTAAAAAAAAAAACACAGCACACAATATCATGCAAATATATCAAGATGTCACCATCAGTGTGTGTTGTGAATGACTCCCAGCTACTACCAACATCAAGCTTTAGATCAAGTCCTGGAACATAAACTCAGTTGTAGATGTCATCTAATGGTACCTTTCAGTGAGTTTCATTAAAATCCAACAAGTGCTTCATAATATAGTTTGCTAACAGAAAGAGGGTTTACTACAACAATCAATGTCTAGGATTTAAGCAAAGGGTAGCTCTCGGAGCAAGTGTCGTAAAGCTCTTACAGCAACAAACACATCAAATAATAACTGAAGATTTATGTTAGAAATGTACCAGTATTATATAATTACTACAATTGACTAAGATAAAGCCAGGTTTGTCTTTTCTAAATTTAGTTGGCTGTATCGACATTTTGAATTGGTTTGTCTGCAAATAATAATAATTTTTAGATGTATATTCATAGATTTTTTTATTTTTTTATAAAATTTCATTCAGCAGTTCATGGGACATTTTGCTAATATATACAAACACACATACACAAACATACATGCAAAAACAGTACTGATCTGTCTCTGTCAGTGGGTGATAAAAAAGACGTATTGGTTTAGTCAAATGTCAGCTTTCAACAAGAGGATGAAAAATTAGAAACACATCTATATGACTAACTTTTTTCCCCTTTTTTTATTATTTTTTTTTTCTTGCACGCTGTGTTTTAGAATGCTTTTTTGCACATTGGAAAAATTAGTCTAGCATTACATCCGTCCAGGAACGCCAAGATTTGCTAAGAATGTCAATTAGAATCAGTCATAAGGAAAATCCACTTCTAAGACATGCAAGAGTTTCAGCTTCCAACACCCCGCTGCTGAGCAGCATGGCTGCTGCTAATTTAACTATCGTGTACATTCAGAGAATTCTAGACTCCTGAATTTACATTCAAACAAGCCTGAATATTTTGTGATGATGCTTCTAGACACTTTATTCTTGTATGATTATTTCTTAATTTACAGAGCTTTTTAGACCTAAGCGATGCCTACATACAGTATTTTCCAAGTTTCACTTTTTGAATGGAATTACTGATTTTTTTTTTTCCATGATATTCTAATTTTATGACCTGCACCTGTAAATGCAGCAGTTTACATGGTTAACATACTTATCCCAGTTAATGCTGAACAAATCATGCTGGCTCCAAGTTGCAACTGGAACACAGATAGGTTGAGTGTGAGGTTATTCCCAGACTAAAGATACAACTTCTGAGGTATACACAGTGCAAAAAAAGACAGATACCTGTAAATGCCTCAAATGAGCATGCACAGCAAATCTTTTACAAACAGCTTTCAACACAGAAATAAAACTGCTATATTCTTTATCTTTTCTATTTTATCTGCTTTGGAAAGGACAGCTTTTTTTAATCACTGCACACACCTGTCTCAGACATTTACCTACATGTGAATGGCCAAAAAATATTTATGTTCACTGTGAAAAGTTTGCAAACGTCTGCAAATTATGCAGACTTTCTTCAACATGGTTTGGTTTAACAGACTAACTCTTTCCATAGTAAAACAATTTTAGTGACAATTTTAGAGATATGAAACACTGAAGTCCAAGAGGCATGTGGCTTGGGTGGTCGCTGAGGCAAAAACGTGGGTGTGAGAGGAGTTCGGAGAAGCCATGGAGAATGACTTCCTTATGGTTTTGATGCGATTCTGGTTCACCATCTGGCATCTCGGGGGGAGAAGGGGCTCCTCTGTGGCAGGGCCCCAGGGTGGATGAGGTTCACCCTGAGTTCCTTAAGGCTCTGGAAGTTGTGGGGTTGTGTTGGCTTACACGACTTCAATATTGCATGGACATCGGGGACAATTCCACTGGATTGGCAGACTGGGGTGGTGGTCCCCTTATTCAAAAGGAGGACTGTAGAGTGTGTTCCCACTACAAGGGGATCAAAAGGTGCAAAAACACTGACCTATCATCCTATACATACAATAAAGACTAAAACCCACACCACTAGATCAAATGGATATCCTGAAAAAAGTGCATCTAAAAAAGATACAGCATATAGCAATTGCACATACACAAATAAACTTTTATTGCATTTAACAAATTATAAGCTTAAAAAAACCTCATTGCACAGGTAAATACAATATATCTGCATAAACACAAAGCATTGTGATGCAGTTTGTGGATGATTATTAAGATTAGAATAATTGAGATGAGTCTTTGCATGTGGCAGTGAGCTTGGCCTGCAGGCATCTGCTGATCCTACAAAAAAGAACACAGAAGTAGGTTTTGTTCACAGCCTGGCAGCTCTGAAATCAAAGTGAAAGAAAAAAGAAACTTCTGCACAACAGTGCCCTTTTGTTGAGGTTTCTTTATCAAAGACCAACACAAGACATGATTCATGAAACTATTGTGTAAGAGCTTTGCTAAATGGGAGAAGGATACTGTATAGACTTAATGTGTGAAAAATGTTTCAAAGATTAATTAAATTACTACTGAATAAGGCAATAATATCTATATATACCAGTGCTGGTCATAAAATTAAAATATCCTGAAAAGTTGAAAGGGCAGCACGGTGGCGCAACTGGTAGACTGCTGCCTCTCAGCGAGCAGGTCCCCGGTTCAAATCCCGGTCTGGGGGCCTTTCTGGGTGGCGTTTGCATGTTCTCTCGGTGCATGCGTGGGTTTTCTCCGGGTACTCCGGTTTCCTCCCACAGACCAAAACCATGATGTTAGGTTGACTGGTAACTCTAAATTGTCCCTAGGTGTGAGTGAGAGAGTGAATGGTTGTTTGTCTCGTTTGTCTCTATGTGTCCCTGTGATGGATTGGAGGCCCGTCCAGAGTGTCCCCCGCCCCTCGCACAGTGATTACTGGACATGGGCACTGGCGACCCCCATGACCCAAAATGGAAAAAGTGGGTAAATAATAATGGATTGATGAATGGTTCCATGCTATAGTATTAATGAAATAATCTGTAATTTTAGGATTATTTGGATTAAGCATGTCAATGATGAAGTCTCCTCAGATGAAAAAGCTTTTGTTTCCTTTTTGAGAAAACGTTTCCTCAATCCAGTCCTTGAACAGTTCAGTATTTGGTCTGGGTGTTCAATATATACAACTAATTGTTACAGCTTTTTTTTAATAGAGATTTTAGTTAATATACATTCTACAAATGTAGTAAATCATTAACAATATCACATTCAGATTAGTTTTAACCCCAGAATAGGTAAATTGACAGAGTCCAACACAGATAAAAAGGTAAATAGAGGAATGGTATTTACACAGGAGGATTGTCTGAAAGAAGGAGTGACTTAAGGTAAGTACCGTATCTGCAGGGGAGAAATAGCCTTCAATGATAATTTTTTATCTTTTTAATCTCTTGAAGCATAGAACAGCTTGGAGAGGAGGGTGGAGATCCAAGGTGAGTGGTGATACAGGTATGTGGTTTGTGGGAGAGTGGGAGGACAAAACCAGGAGAACTTATCCAGTGTCAAATGGTCAAAGGTGATTCTGGAGGCTCAGTAGTTAAGTTGTTCCAGGTAGGGCCCTTCACAAGAGGTAATCACAAGGAGACTCAAAGGAATGTGAATTTTCATATGGAGTAAAACTAAAACATGTCTTCACTTGGGAAAACACAAGGGATAAAGCACAAGTTAGTAACTCAAGGAACTCAGTCACTTGCAGCAGGGGCTGTTCAAACTTACCCAGAGTCTTCATTGATCCATTATTGAACTGCTGTCCCACAGGAACTTAAGACCAGCAGTCCTCATCAGATCTGGATTAGCAGCAGGTGTGAGATTGGCTCTGCCCTGCCACTCAGGAGCTGCAGAAGCCAGGTAACAGCAAAAAAACAACAGAATGTCCACAGTATCCCCTCTCAAGAATAGCCTCTCAGCATTCTAACATGCTTCTTGGGATGTTCTTTAATAAAATAAAGTGATAAGGCCTGAATTCAAAATAAAAGATCTGGGGATCCAAGGCCTCTCTTCTGGTCCATACTCCTCCCAGTCCACCAGGTACTGATGCCTTCAGCCTCTGTGATGAATATTTAGGATCTGTCGGATGATGAATGCCAGATTGTTGTCAATGAGTTGGAAGGGTGGAAGGAGGTCGGTAGGCTGAATCGATGGACTCTCTGTGAACAGTTTGATTTGTGAAACATGAAACATGAGGTGGATTCTCATGGAAGCAGGTAATTGCAATCTGACAGTCATGGGGTTAACAGTTTTTAGAAGGGGGGAATGGCCCAATAAACCTGGATGCTAGTTTTCTAGGGATGTCCTTGAGGGACATGTCTTTCGTGGATAACCATACCTTCTGGACCAACTAAAGGAGGGGTGGGGGTGTTCAGCTGTGTGCAGGAGCACCCTTCTGGTTTGCCGCCAGATCTTCTGACATTTGCATACATGATAGCAGACTGATGAAGACACAGCCTTGAAGGTAAAAAACGTGAGTTTATTTACAATGTGCATGAAGAAATCTTTGCTGTAAAGGAAAGGGGAAGAGTGAGTATGGGCAGTTTTCAAGGTACTTGATGGCTGGAAGTTGTTTGTTTTTAATTGTTTTACTTTTGGGGTTAATTTTAGGTTGCATTGGAGAGGGGGTAGAAGTGAAGTCCTTGGATTCCAAAGGAAGGTGAAGATGTGATCCAGAAAGGTGAGTGATGTTGTAGAGAGTGACAAGTTGGAGGCACTCAGTGTTTGGTCCAGACTGATGACAGGGCAAGGTCACAAAAAGTGAGGAGGATTCAAAAGATACAGAAGAGCAAGACTACAGGTCTCTCTTGTATTTGGGTCCACATGGCTCAGTGAGACTAACCTATATAAATACATGTTGAATTAACTTCATGGGCATAAGAACAATTCAAAAGTTTAGTCACAAATTCACAAGGGATAAATTTGTGGCTCTTACTTAAGTTACCAATCATAATGCTCCAGCGCCAGAAGATTAACTGCCAGGAGTTTAAGTACATATAGCAGCAAAGTCGTCAGGATCAGGTGCAGCTGTGGAAAGGTGGATTGAATGAATACCAGCTGTGGGGGAAAGGTTCAGTGGACTTGTGAAGATGGGTCTGATTTGCAACGCGTGGAATGTGGGGTGGATTTTCATGGAGGGTGGAAGTATCCAATGGATTGATGATTTTAATTAAGAGGAAAGGATCAATGAATTTGGGGGAATGCTTTCTGGGAGTGTTTTTAAATTTAATGTCATTGGTAGAGAACCATGCCTTCTGACCGGGTTGGTGTCTGGGGGTAGCAGATCGATGTCTGTCAGTTATTCTGTTCTGCAGTCTGCATTTCTGAGTTATTGGATGTTTGAAAGGTCTGTTGTTGTTAGCTCCTCATTTTTAACAGAAAGAATCAGCTGAAGGGTATGATCATGGTGGTCAATATGCTTATTTTGAGATTGTATGGCCTGATGAATCTGTTCCTCACCAGTCTTGTGTAGAAGGTGAGGGTGCAACATTATAACATGATGTTGGATTTTATTACCCCAACTTAGATGGAAAAATTAAAAGGGTAAGTGAATTTATTTACAATGTGCACAAAGAAATCTTTGCTGTAAGAGAAAGAGGAAGATGGTGAGTGACAGTTTTCAAGGTATTGGTGATTCATCACTTCATTCATATTCATCACTTCCAGGATAAATTGGAGCTGGGGATCAGGGTGAGAAATATGGGTGCAGAGTTAACTAATTGCTTCAACTCACTGAATGCAGACTCAGCTTCTGGGCTCCAGGAGAAGGAACATAGGGTGGATGTGCCTGGTAGGAGGAGTAGCCAACCACCTTCCTCTAGTCTCTTGTGAACCGTTGATAAAAGTTGGCAAAACCCAGGAAGTGTTGTAGCTGATTTGGGGTTTCAGTAACCTGCCATTCTGCCATGACCTTAACTTTCTCAGGGTCCATCTGTACTGCCCACTCTCAAAGAGGAGTCCCAACTAGGTTATGGATGAAAAATGAAAGTTACATTTTTAACGATGACCTGATTTTCCAAAAGGCATTGTAGTACAACTCAAACGTGTTGAATATGGCTCTGAGGGTCTTGGGTATAAATTATAATGTCATCAAGGTAGAAAAACATGATGGAGTTAACGAAATCACATAACGTTATTAGAGCTTTAAAAAAAAAAGCAGGAGCATTAGTGAGTTCAAAGTGCATGACCAGATATTCAGTGTCCAAGAGGGGTTCTGAATGCAATCTTCCATTCATCCCCCTCTCTACCAGGTACGTACAAGGTGGTAGGCATCGCTAAGGTCCAGCTTGGTGAAAATGGTTGCCCCATGTAACTGTTCATACACAGAGTTAACCAGGGGTAACACAGGTACTTATTTTGGTGGTAATTTGATTTAAGTCCCTTTAATTGATACATGGTCTTAACATCTTATCAATCTTGGAGATGAAGAAAAATGCAGCACCAGCAGGAGAGGTTGACAGGCAAATTATACAGGTAGCCAGTGAGTCCTCCATGTAGTTACTCATCATCTCCTTCTCAAGGCCAGAAAGGTTATACAACCTACTAGTGGGTAAGGGTACACCCAGAAAGAGATTCATGGTACAATCTTGTGCCCTGTGCGAAGGTAAGGACAAAACCCTTTGTTTGAGTCAGAGAGAAACTTTATTGACATTGAACAAGTTGCCAAGTTACAACGTGAATATGTACGCACAGTCATCCTGAGA
>JARVLU010001196.1:13629611-13640850 GCA_031762415.1 Simpsonichthys santanae | reverse complement strand
CTGTGTACATAATTTAGTTTCATCACATGTACCACATGTGGTGCAAATGACAATAAAGATTCTCTGACTCTGACTCTTAAATTTACATGTACATGTTACATCTTCCATGCAAGAGACTGGGTGAGCCACAATGCCTTCTGGGTACTCTTGAGATATAAATGTGTAAACTTTTTCAGATTATGTGTTCAGTTGGTTGTCTCTATTGGTTGTTCTGTTTTCTGTTGGGTTGGCATTCATGCCCAAGTTGTTGTTAGTGACTGTAAAAAATAAGACAAGTCAGATGTTGTACTTGATGGATAAAATAGGAGGAAGCGCTCCTTGTCGGTGAGTTACTAAAATAATTAAAACGGCAAACAAATGGACATAATCAGATGATGACATAGAAGAAGTCTTCCACATTAACAGTAAATGGGATGTCACAATACTCCATCCTAACTGAGGGCCTCCCTCTTAAGGACATGAGCCTTAAAGTCCAGTCTCACTGATCACTGGTGGTAAATTTATGATGGAGTTTTCAAAATGTTTTGAAATGTTGACAATGGTTCTCAAGTTCCTCACGAGTCACAGGGCTTCACTTTCAGTTCTTTAGAATGTTGAATGTTTGATAAACTTGCTAGACATCTTTTCTTTTGAATAGTCACAGAATCATCATGGACATCTCAAACTTGTCTCAAACCATCTTCAGTTTTGTTTTTAAATTAAATTCCATTTCATCAGTTTCCAAGTAGCAATTCATATGGATTCCAAGTTAAAAAAGTGAGTATTTTCTTGCAATGTTGTGTTTCCAGTTGCCAGCAGTCAAAACCCAGTGAGATACCCCCTTTAGCCTCTGGCTAGTCTGATTGCAGACTATATGTGATGTGTAAGGGTAGCCACAGGTTATATCAGTGCAGTGAATGTCTGACATTAAGTTCAGATTTTTTTTCACTTCTGTTACAGAACACATTTTTCACAGTTCACACATGTTAAAAACTTGTATTGCTCATTTGGTGAAGAATTTATAATTTGCATGTTTGAAGCTGTTTGTGATATGCCGTGATATTGTGATATATATATTTGTTTTAAATGGTCATTATCAAACCCTTTCTACTTCTCTGCATCTTACCGTTGCTTTTTAGTGTTTTATGATTAACAATTTGTTTAACATACATTTTCTATTTTACTATAATGCAAGTCTTCATGTGCCACGAAACATAAACCTGACCCCAAATTCACATAAAAATATAATAACTATGTCAAATCTTTGAAATATGTCTGAGCTTATAGACAAAACAGAACCAAGAACATCAAATATGTCATAACTTCTTGTTCTTACCCAGATAAAAATAATTTGCAAAAACAAAAGTTTGCCCTTTCCTTGAGTTTTATGTTTGGCTTCATTCTCCATTGTTGGCTGCATTAGCATGGCTAAATCAAAAAATATAATACCTTCGAAGCCTATTTTCGCAATGTAATTCACATGCAAACTAGTTCACATTCATTTGTCTTCTTTTATTTTCTATCTAGTATGATAACTGTGTTTGCTATTTTCAGCTAGCTTTCCAATTAATCAGTCGTGGTCATGACTAATGGTTAATTTGCTAAAATGAATCCCTCTTATGCGCTCTGAGCCTTCTCCTATTTAATAATCGTATTAGAAGAGGTCATTAATGTCACTTTGCATATGTACTTTAAAAATAGTTTATTTTTTCTTATTACAGCTGGATCTTAATTTATTCACTCATATGATATGGAAGTTATTACATTGACCTAAAGAACAATACAATTACAACAAGACCAAACCAGACACCTGACTTGTAAAAATCAAGACGGAGTGGCCCAGTAAAAATGTTCAAATTAATAACAGTCCTGATTGCTATTTGTCTGTATCTACATTTGTGTCTGCTTATTTTCTAAACAGCTATGGACTTATTTTATAACAAAATTTCCGTTGTTTGTTTTTAACTCAGCTCTCGTGCTGTTTCTCAATAAAAGTCAGTAAGGTTTATTCTTCCTTCGAATCTGTATCCTTTAAATCAAAGCACAAATAATCAAATAATTTAGCAGAACTCTTTGATATTTTATTGTTATTAGTTCCTTTACACTTGTTAACGCATGTTTACAATGTTGCATTTATCCCATAGATTTGTTGCAACTGCTTTTAGCACATGGTGCAGGTTATTATTAAAAGGCAAGCATATATGTACTGCTAAACCTGTGTGTAAAACAGTTTAGTTTGTAAAAACAAGGAGTTACAATGTAACGGAGTTAAAAACATACTCTAAACAATCAGCCATCTGATCTCATAAGATGCAAATGAAGAGTTAATAAGCAACTGTTGATACACATCAGCAAACGCTGTACAGTAGTCCCTCTTTTATCGCTGGGGATCCATGCCCCGAAGCCCCGCGAAAAGTGAAAAACTGCAAAGTACGGATACAGTAGTCCAAGTCCAAGTTTAAGTTCCAGTACAGTAAACTTTATGTTAAGGCTTTAGAAACCCTTCCCACACTCGGAATGTTCTAAACTCTTGAACCTACATCATTTTAACAACATATGTTACTAAATTGTGCTAGCTCTGCAGAACAGCAACAGCTCAATTCTATTCCAACTATTAATTTCTGCAGAGTGTGCTGCAGCGATGAAGCCCACAATCAGTCATCTAAACACTTAAACCTACAAATTTTAACAAAATACTTATACGGAGCGACTAAATTTTACTTACCAGGCTTTGCAGAACAGGAGCGGCTCGCGTCCGGTTCAACCAGATAGATGAAAAAAGTCCCAGGGCAGCATGACGAAGCCCACCGCCCCATCCATCTTGATGTGCGTGTGCTGCCACTCCAGGACAAGGCTACCCAGGATTTAATCCACCACTTGGGCCCGGTCTGAACCAGCACTGCGCAACTAGAACCAGACTGAACCCTGCAGCTTTCTGTCGCCTGCAGCTCCCAGGATCCGGGTCACACTGAGTCCAGATCAACTGCAGCCCAGCTACCTAGCAGTGATGACACAACTTGAAGGATGAATTCAGTTTCAGAATTATTTGAGACTTTCCTGCCAGTCTTGTGAGCAACAGAACTTACAGAACTTGACTTTGTGCTGCAAAACTTTCCCTCTATTTGCAGAAAACAGCGGTTGGAAGTAGTGTTGACTTCTGGGAAGTGAACTGATGGCTTCTGGGTAACATAGTTCTTTAGGCTGGAAAAACAGTGAAGGCTTAATGAAAAAAAAATACAAAATGGCGGCACATTTTTATATTTTTATATACATTTTTATACAAAGTAAATGTTATTATTAAAATTTGAAAATATTAAGTACAGTACTGTACATACACAAACCACACTAAAGCTAGTCCGCAAAAGCTGAACCGTGAAGTACCGAGGGACCAGCATAATGTTACATCACCGTCAGTGTACAACAGCACTGCAACGGTGTCCATCACTCATTTTAGTGAGTAACTAGCATTTATTAATTTGTCTTTCCATTAATTTTTTCATTCATAATTACTGTCACATGAATGTTACTAGATCTATACTAATTTAACATATGCTTTCTCATTTTTATATTGTTTAAAAGTAAAGTTTGCTCAGATGATTGTTGTGGCCAATCGGGTGGCCAAACATTAATCTATGGTGATCAAGGGAACCATTTTCCACCCCCTGGCTCCACCCTTGCCCATGATTGTAGAGTAAGTTGCTCCCTCGTCTTGTCAGAGACCATCACTCTGCGCTGCGCTACAAGTAAAAATAAAATTTGTAAACCAGTCCTACCTCTTTTTTTTACACTCAGTGTAACTCCTACCCAACTGAATATCTTGCACATAAAACATTAAGGTTTACTTGCATTTCCTGTTCAGTTCCAGTCCAGAAATGCCTTAAAAACTACAAACATTCACCTTTCAAATCCCTGAGCGACGAGGGGAAGCGATCCACTTCGTTTTGACCACATTCTGTCTAGCTGTTAGCTCATCCGTCCCAGTGAGAATTAAACAGCATTTTCCAAACTGAGGCCGCTCATAAAGTCATGTACAACAGATAAGACGTTGATTGTGTAAACCCTTTCCATAGAGCCCCATTAAAAAAAAAAATCTAAAATTATTTTTAAAGAGATCAACAAGATCTTCCATCATTCTCATCAGACTTTTATCTAAAAACGTCCAATTTAATGACGTGTATACAAAATTCAGCTGCTGGAAACTCTCAGGCACATATTGAGATGCACTTTTGAGCCACATTTGTCAAGCCCCTGTATGTGCTGGCAGAGTGACGGGTTCTGAAGTATTAACGCCCATCACACAAACACACGCACACTTTCACACGTTTGTACCTGAGAGACCCAGAGGATCACTGCTATCTCAGAGCATGCCTTGGGCCAGTTGTTAGTTTTCAGGACCACTGCTGCCGAGCTCCTCTCCCATGTCTAAAAGCTGACAGGAGAATGTAAACATCACTTTATGCCCATGATGCTTTGTAGGGGGAGGGTCTGTTTAGGAGCTGCACATACAGGATAGATGGGTAACTGTGAATACGCTGTCAGCTGTGGGCTTGACGACAGGGATGAATACAGGATAATGCAAACAGTGATGTAACAACACTGCAATCATGAGGCAGCGTGTAAATTATACTGTCACCTATGTGTGAGCTCGCTTTAATAGCTGCTTCAGCACTTCAGGGTTGTGTGTTGAAGAATCCAATATGGCATTTCTGATTACTGTAATTTATCAATGTCTTTGCTGGTTGTTTAGGGAGAGGGCTGATACATTTTGCTTTTAATTAAAATTAGCAATCGGCTGATCCTGTTTAAAAAACACATAGAAAACTACCTGTATTTTAATTAGTTTGGGTTTATACAACAGCGATTACAGGTCTTAGGCTTCAGGCTTGTAAAGGAGGATGCCTGTTTATTAATATACACTTTACAACTCGGTGGTCTGTAAAAATACTACAAAAAGAGTCACCTTGGTTGTACTCTCAATATGCCACCACACATGGATACCACGACAATGCACTTCATTAGCCAAGGAGCTGAATTTAAAAAATCCACGTGCTGCTGGTAATGGGCTCTCCTTTCCCTGACTCCAAAGATGCTGGTAAAGACGCAGCCTTGCTCATTTGCTGCTATTAAATGTGTTTCAACTCCTCACTTTGTGAGGAGCTGAAGAGCCAATCCCAGCATGAAAAGCCGATGGTGGCATTTAAACTCCAGCTCATTCACTTCCGTGTAATGGTGTCCTCCTACTGGGAAACAGTGTCTGTGTTGCTGGCTTTTTGGAAGAAACTGTAGGGATAATTATTTGGCTGCTTCCTTTGTACAGCTAATCCTTCAAACAAGAGACAGCTCATGTTCTTTGGGCTGCCAAGAAAGACGGACAGTTTTCCAACAGAGATCTCTATTTAGTTTTATGAAGCTAAACAACAAAGTTCAATCACTTAAGATCATAATGTTCATGCATTTAACTTTTACATGTACAACACATTTTATTGTTACTTTAAAATTATATTCTTGCAGCTATTCATGAAGCTTTAAATTGAATGTAGCAACAACAAAAAAAAAAAGATCAATTGTTCAAATGGTTTAACTGAATTATTGAACCAAGTTTTAAAAACAAGAGAAAAAAAAAAAACAAAGAATAAACTAAAAGCAGCTGTGATACTGGAAATTTTCTAAATGGTTTAAAAGCATTCAACTCATACCATCCATCCATCTACCGGCTTCTTCCTTTATGGGTTGTGGGGGTCATTCATGCCCATGTCCAGCCATCATATAGGGAACAATTTAGAGTTACCAATCAGTCTAACATGCATGTTTTTGGTCTGTGGGAGGAAATCAGAGTACCCAGAGAAAACCCACACGTGCACAGAGTGAACATGCAACCTGCACCCAGAAAAGCACCCAGCCCAGGATTTGAATCTGGGCGACCTGCTCGCTGAGAGGCAGCAGCTCTACCAACTGTGCCACCGTGCTGCCCACAACTCATTCATGTATATTTAAACAATAAATAAATAAAATTGGTTAAATGTAACACGTTATGGAAGGATTGTACAAGCAAAATAAATGTTGTATGTAAAATAACCAGAAAGGCAAAAGTGAGTTGTTCGTGTACATTTGTGCTCACCTCTCTCTGCAGGATGTGATCAGTTGGTGGTTCTAAATGTCATTCTGCACAGAACTGGACAGAGTGATCCGAAGTGAACTTTACTTATTTAACTTGGAATTGTTTGTGATGTGGGGGTGTGAGGGAGGAGAAAAAGAAAAGCTGTGCGAGTCGTTAATCACCTGGTCAATGCTGTGCTTCAGCCTCACTTTTAAAAAGTGAGAGGAGTAATGAGTTCACGAGAAGAAAAGCATCCTTTTTTACAGCAGCAGCAGCAGCTGATGCATCTGAAAGGAGCTTCTGAACGGCTCGAAGAGAGCAGAGCAGGACAATCAGCTTCTCAGCAGCATTGTTCTACAGAGAAAAGGCTGTGATGTCAATTTTAATAGGATTTTGCTTCATGCTACATTTAATTTAAGAGGCTTTTCATCCATGATGAGTTTTTTTTTTTTTTTAGAGTTTTTTTTTTTTTTTTTAGAGTTTTTTTGTAAAATAAAATCTTAAACTGAGCTGCAGGTTCATATCAATAATTTTAGGCCTTTAAACCCAGTTTAAATACTGGATTCTCCCAGTTTTATGCTCTGAAACTTGTATAAAATAAAAATTACCCCTTTGCACATTTATTAAAATTCTGTTTCCCAAGCTTTTTATAGAAAAAAGTGAATTTTCATGTAAGGTTGATGAGTCAACACAACAACACATAAAAATTTAAAAAAAAAAAAAGATGAGATAGAGACAATAAGTAAGTGTAAATGTAAATGTATTATAGATAAAGGAGCATGTAGCAACAGGTCAACAAGATGACTGGGTATATAAAAGAGTATTTTAGAGAGGCTGAATGTCTGAGAAGTAAAGATGGACAGAGGTTCAGTAGTATGCAAAAAAAAAAAAAAAAACGTAAAAATACTCAAACTGTTACAGAATTATTTTACTCAATAGAAAATGTACAACTTTTAAAATCTAATTATCAACCAATCATAATATAATCAAAATATTTCAAATACTGTATTAAGAAATTATGGTGCTCAAAAGACTAGCCTGAAAGATAAAAATGGATAACTGTGATCTTTAGTCCCTCAGGCTGAACTGTGATAAAAATTAAAAATAAAAAAAACAAGGGCAGTTGTCCCTGTCGGGAGTCTCCCGGGGCTCCGGGCTTGAGGGGCGTGCTGTGTGTCTGGTTCTCCGGTCCTCCCTGTGTTACCATCATGTCCTGTGGGGACGGGTCTGTGGGTCCCCACACCTACTATTGAACATTCTTATGGAGAAATCTCATAGTGACAAGCTGCTCACACAGGTGTTTAGCTTCAGGTGTTTATCAGATACACACTCAGTTGGGTTGTGGTGGCCACTAAATACATCTTATAAAATAATTTCTAAGGATGTTATACATATCATTATACTGTATATGTTGTTTGTTGTTGTGGTTTCTCGGTTTTGTCTTTTTTCTTTCCACAGGTCTAGAGGCAGACTTCAATGATGTTGATATGTGTTCTCTTTATACCTCTATCTCTCTCTCTCTCCTCTACTCCTATCGCCTTCTTTCTCTTTACCTCTTCTCTCACTTTTCTAGCTTTGTTTTCTTCATCTTTTCATCCCAGTGTCCATTGCATCAAACAAACCCAAAGCAAGTTCTAATAAAGTTGTATTTATATATCAAGTGGAGCATTAAGGCCAGCCATAATGCTCTGCTTGTAAAAGTAAATCTGTTGGGTATCACCTCAACACTCAGACAATAATTCTGAGTGCCACAATGTGGGGGAAGACAATATCAGTTTTAGATTTTTCATGAAGTTCTGACGTGATGGAAGTCGTAGCGAGGCTCAAGAACTTTAAATCCGGCGCATCAACAACATTCGGACGTTGATCCAGAGCTTTAAAAACTCCTACAGCTTATTGGTCTGGACTGCTCTGAATTACCTGATGAAGGTTGTTTAAATGCTGCTGCTATCGGTCTTTGCAACAAGCTGCTTTTCTTGCTTGCAGAACACGTTCACGTTCGTACGATGTCGTTTCAAGTGCATTAACAAGTTAGACGTGTTGCTGCTGCAGATCCAGTCTCTGTGAAACAACGTCCACACAGCTTTGGATTTGCGCTTGTCTTTTAACAAGAAAGTCATAATGTTCCCAAACAGGAGATGCTAGGCTGCTAATGTTACGTGTGCTGCAAGATAATGGCGCCGTGCTGAAACATGCTTTGGAATTTTAGTTCCGCGCACATAATCGCTCATTAATAAAATTTAGAAAAAATGACAGAAACGGTATTTGACAAATCTGCTTGACCGGAGTGTAAGGAGACTGAAATGACACACATTTAATAAAACAGGTGAAGTTTTAAACTCAACATGTCTTTTGTCTTTGGACCGGATCTCTGTATATCTGTGAAAATGGAGATAGACTACAGCCGAAGCAGTGACTTTTAGTGTCTTTCAAGTGTTAAGGTTTTTCATGTTCGGCGAAAAAGGTAGCTGAGAAAAGCAGAAGTGGCCTTTAAAATTTTTTTTGCTGGAAGAAAAACTTCGGCCAAGAGCCTGTGGTGTTTCTGCAGGAGAGCTGAGTCCAGCTGTTTGGAAGAGTTGATGCTTTGATAGCTTATTCCTTAGTGTGCTTTGTCTCACTGAGTGCATAGGAGACTTATCTATGGATAAAAAGTTTGCTTCATAAATACAATTATGATTTCTGTATTTTCAGAGTGCAATAAAAAGTATCAATAATTTTCCAGGAGCACATTTTGAGTCCATCATAGTATTTTTAGCTCCTGGACAGACTCAGAAAAGGGTTCTTTTTTTGGCTTCTGTTGCCAGTTCCTGCGGCCCTGGACACAGTTCTGACTTAACTTATTAGATTTAGTCATTAACTTTCTGCCAACACAAAATGCACAAAATTCCCTTTGAAATTCCTCTCATTAGATGCCCCGTTTTGATCTGCAACCATGCAAATGTTCTGCTGAGTACAGAAGAAGTGATGGCAGACAAACACATTGGAGCCCAGCTGGCCATGTGTCCTAGATCCTGGGTGTTTGAGCCCTTTACTTTAATTTCATTTTAACAACCCAGTCAGAACCAACACTAAGGAAATAGGTGTTAGAACTCTTTCAGCTTATTGTGACATCTTGTTTAACAACAGCCAGTGAACGAAGCATACGGTTTATTTTTGCTTGAGGTCTGTCTGTTTGGTCCTCACCAAACTCGAAGCAATTAGGCTTCAAACATACATACAGTATACACAGTGTCTCAGTTTGTAGAGCTGTTGCCTCTCAGCGAGAAGGTTGCTGGTTCAAATACCAGCCCGGGGCCTTTCTGGTTGAAGTTTGCTCTCTCCGAGCATGTGTGAGTTTTCTCTGGTTTCCTCCCACAGACCAAAAACATGCATGTTAAAAACTTTAAATTGTCTCTAAGTGCGAGTGAGCGAGTGAATGGTTGCTTGTCTTGTTTGTCTTTATATGTCCCTGTGATGGACTGGAGATTTGTCCAGGGTGTCTCCCACCTCTCAGACAGTGACTGCTAGATATGGACACCAGTGACCCTGGTGACGCAAAAAGGAAGAGGCAGGTAAAGATAATGGATGGATGGATGGCATACATAGGAATAGGGATCTTGTATACAGAAGATGTTGTGATTTCTGTGAGTAAGAAAAAGGAAATAAAAGAAATGCTGCAAATGTTTTAGTTTTCCATATTAATTGTTTTACAGCCTTTAGGCTTGTTTTGTGCTGTGATATCTCAATAAGGTAAATTATTGTAGTTTATAATCATGAGGGTTTGAGGCTGTAGCTGTGGATAAGCATGTGTCTACAGGAGACTATAGACCTGATTGATTATTTATATCTGTGGGCTTGGTTTGTGTTTCCAAAAGCCCCCACCCCCACGCACCCAGCAACACCACCACCACCACCAAAAACAAAAGAAAAAGCAAGAAAACAGAACTCTAAATGTAGAAAGACTAAAATATAACGATACATGTTTTGTCAAATATGACAGCAGAGCCGACCAAAGACATGGCCAAAGTACCCATCTGTTTGGTACCCAAGAGCACTCTGTGAATTATTGTCCACCCATCGACGAGCAAATAATTGGAATTGGAAATGCCCTTTTTCCCTTCATCCATGCATGTTGTGAGCACAATACCTTAAAAAAAAAACAAGTGAGATACTGACTTCCATTTTTGGTGTGTGGCTACATCCGGGCATAAGAAATGTCACTATCAAAACAATTAAATATCAGTTCATTGGGGTGGAAGAAGGTTATTCTATGGTAGTCAAGACCCCAAAAAATGTGAAAATGAGAAGAAAAAAAATGTATTTTGACCAATAGTTTACATTTTCTGGCTGTCTCATTGGAGTTTTGAGTATTTGGAAGACCTTAGATACAGAATTGTATCTGAAAACAAACAAACAAAAAATAAAATAAAAAATGTCCTGCCTAAATTGAGTACGGTAATCTATCAGTTTTATCAGCTTGTGTTAAACCACACAAAAGATGGAATTGCTAATAAGCATACATCCTAGATTTTAGCGAGTTATTATTTTTTCTTTTTTAAGAAATCATTATTTTCTATTGACTCACATAGGCCAATTACAGTATTGTGTGAACAAACAAGCAGATCATATTGTGGAAGGATTATAGTCAAAGTCAAAGTTTCTTTATGTCATTTGTACCATATGTGGTACATGTGGTGGGATAAAATTGTGTAAACAGGGTCCCAGTTACATCCAACAAAAGTATAAAATGTAAAAGAAAAACAGTAATAAGATCTAAGATATAAACTAAGAAATATGCTAATCTAAGCATACTAGTAGTAGAAGCACTTGTAGTAGAAAAACAATGTGCAGAACAACAACAGCACAAACATGAGTCTGTGTGATCAGATGAGTACAAATGAACACAGCAGCATAAAATAAATCAGCAGCATAAGATCAGCAGCACATATCAACAATCAAGTGACATTAAAGTGTTTATTTTTCTTTCACAATTATAATCCTGATTAGATATTCATGAGTCTAACAGCTTCAGAGTAGAAGCTGTTCCTCTGTCTAGTGGTTCTACACTTAATGCTCCGTAACCTCTTTCCCAAGGGGAGTGGTGCATAAAGTGTGTGTGCTGGGTGAGTGGGGTCCTTCATGATGCAGATGGCTCTCTTCCTGCATCTGGAGGTGTAGATGTCT
>JARVLU010001196.1:13500844-13515143 GCA_031762415.1 Simpsonichthys santanae | reverse complement strand
ACATAATTTCGTTTCATCACATGTACCACATGTGGTGCAAATGACAATAAAGATTCTCTGACTCTGACTCTGATTTTTCTGGTTAGGGATTTATGAGTCTAACAGCTTCAGGATAGACGCTGTTCCTCAGTCTAGTGGTTCTACTCTTAATGCTCCTCAACCTCCTTCCTGAGGTGTGTGTGCTGGGTGAGTGGGGTCCATCCACCATAAAGGAGAAAAGGCATACAAAATAACTAAATAAACCACATCTGTTATAGTACCACCATTTTATCTTATGTAGTATGTAAATTTATTCTCATTTACATGTGAATACTTCATCAGGACTGATGAGGCCATTTGGATGAAAGATGAAACGTTTCACCAAAAATAATCCGACCGGAGGACCTGACTGAACTTTGTTGTATTTTTTACCTGGATTATTGAGCATGAACTTTGATGTTTTGAATCGCTTTGGCCATGGCTGCCTCAGACGAGTTCATGGGGAGAAGGCGGGCTCCAGAAACCATGTTAGCACCATCAAACTGGTTGACCCACTATGTGAAGGTTCTATTTATAAGTCTGAGCTTGTTGTGGCTCCTCAGACTGATTAAGTCTTTTGCATGAAAGACGAAATGTTTCAACAAAGAGAAACTGTCCTGAAGACCTGACTGAACTTTTTTGGGTCTCACTTACATGGTTTTTAAAATACTTTTTCTTTCTCTGCTTTTAGACAATAGGATGTCTGAAATGCAGAGTACACCACTGCTTATTAGGATTGTGTAAAACAATAATGTAACAAAAATACATCTGCACTGTTTTAATTTAAGCCATTAGATATTGTACATAATGCTCATTTAGCAACAAAACGCAAAAGCAATTGAATGTGTTATCCTTTCAATTGTTTTCCAATAATATGTTGGATTCTCTTTAGCTGCTGATCAGAGTACAGATAGACATAATGTTCTGCTATCAGTGTTATTCTGTACCAGTTGTTCCCATAAAAATGAAGACATTGAAACAGCTCATTAAAAACAAAGGTTGGCTTATGTAGTCACTAAAGACCAAAATGTGGTTACCAGAATGAACCAGAAAGTGATTAAATGAAGTGACTTTGATTAAAGTATGTGAAGTAAGTTTGGTTAAATATACATTTATTTCAATATTGGGTTGGTTAATTGAAACCTCTGTGACTCAAGCGAGGACATTGACTGTGCAAACAGTTTGTGACATTTTGGAGATTATCTTGCAACTCTTGTTTTGCCATCTCATCTCCAACAGTTGCAACCAAGTGTGATACTGTCTTTAAGAAAGCAGGGGGTTGCAATAAATTAGCTGGTCAATATGTATTTTTCATTTAACAAAATGTTACAATTGCTGAACTTAATCATATATGTAACAATGCTTCAAAAAAGTGTTGTGCCTAAAAATAATAGAAAAGCTTGGTAATAGATTACAATAGTTATGCACAGGTCTGGCTGAATGCCACTGCTTTAAGAATAGCCAATAGTGGCCAGTTGACATCAGTCAGCTAATTATTTGGTTTATCTCTAACAATGAGATGTAAAAATACACTTCAGCATTTGTCTTCTGGACTATCATCATCTGTTGGTGTCCATTCCTGCAGGAAGAAACAGAAGCCTTTTCACACAAGTCCAATAAAATGTTAGTCTGCCTAAATGAAATGTTATTAATTCAGAGTTTTGTGAGACATGTGCACATCAGCATTGTTTCTATTACGTGCACACTTGCTGCATGTTCTTCTTTATGAGCACGTTCCTGAGGACAATTACATTTTAACTCAGACCTCAAATTACAATTAGGTTCCCTCTTCTGTGTGTGCTCATGCTTTGTAACAAAGAAATAAAAAAGGCAAAGGGCAGATAAAACTTTATTAGAGGAGCAAGCTGTGATCTCTGTGGCTAACCATGGAGACAAACACAGACTCATTGAATCTGTTCAGTCTGTAATGAAAATACATCCCAAGACAGTTGGCTAGATTTATTTATCAACTTCGTAGAAAATCCAACGTTCCTTTAGGGGAAATCAGTCACTAAACCCTACGACTTCTTTATTTCTATGGTCTTACTCTTTAATTAACCAACCAGGCAGCTTACATAGAGCTACAGTGTGATGACTCACCAAGAGAAACTCTGCTGAAAGTTTCAAATGCAACAGGAGCTTAAAAAAGAAGAAGTGAACAGAAAAATTCAATAGAAAGAGGAGTGACCGCATTGGGAGAAAACAGATGGCTGCACTGCTTCGCTGTGCGTGTCAATTCCTCAGCTCAAGAAGCGGCAAATAAACAGTCATCTTGTTTTTGGCTGCAACACCTGTATTATCTTTGCGCTGCCAGCCACAGTGGCAGCAAATGGCCTGTGAATGCAAGTGGAGTTCTGCTTTTGTCCCCCAGACTTTGATGAAGTTGTGACTCGTGAATTTTGCAGATGTGCAGCGATGTTGCCAAATATAAAAGGAAATTGGAATTCAGGTGACAAAACAAGAGGTCCCACAAGGATCATGTTGGTGTTTTTATTTCAGAGGGTGAAACAAATTTCAGGGCGCATGTGAACTTTTTTTTTCTCATCAAAGAGCAGCAATGTGGAAGGCAGTGTCAGTCTCACTTTAAACTGCTTTGATTGCTGTATTTTGCATATAGATGGTTGCATATTAGGTGGCACGGTGGCTCAGTTGGTTGAGTTGTTGCCTCCCGGTGTGACGGTCGCCAAATCAAATCCTGGCCTGAAACCTTTCTGGGTGAAACAGTTTGCTGGAACTCCTCTGACTGATGATGCCCTCCGGATGGAGGTTGAAACGTTTCTCTATTAAAAAATAAAAAGAAACTGTCCAGATGACCCAACTGAGAATTATGAGATTTGGTACCTGGAATATTGAGCATGAACTTTCTTGTATTTCTGGGTGTAGTTTGCATGTTCTCTTCATGCATGCATGTTTTTTCTCCAGGTACGCCGGTTTCCTCCCACAGACCAAAAACATGCATGTTAGACTGATAACTCTAAATTGTCTCTAGGTGTGAGTGAGAACGTGAACGGTTGTTTGTCTCATTTTTCTCTATGTGTCCATGAGATTGACTGGAGACCTGTACAGGTTGTCCACCACGTCTTGCACTGTGTATGCTGGACATGGGCACCAGTGACCACCATGACTCTAAAAGGAAGAAGTGGGTAAACTATAATGGATGGATGAATGTTTGCGTATTGTCAACCTTAATTTGGCAGAACAATCTCAGTTGGGCTGTAAGTGAACTAGAGGTTGATTTAGTTAGGGAGCCAAGTCATCTTCTAATGATCTCCACAGTGATGAGTATGCTGATGAAAGGAGTTTGCTCTGTAATTACAAGCTGACCCATCCCTTAAATCACATAAACTCTTGAGTGGCAATTTGCCATATCATAATAAACAAAATGTTCAGTCATGCACTGATGCTCTAACACCCACCAATAAAGACTGAACTGAGGGTTCAACACAACAGATGATTTTGGACCAAACACGTTGAACACTTTTTGAACACTCTTTGAAGGCTATAAGGTCTATTAGTGCTGCTCACTATGGTCAGCACAGGCATGTCACTTATGCACCAGACTTTTACCAATACCAGCTGACAATGTCACAGATGTAGTTGTGTGTTGTGGGTCTTTAATGATTTTCAAGCAGAGTTTGTAAGAGTCGTATAACCAGTTAGAACAAGAGGACCACATACACATAATAACCCTGTCAACAAACTGATACACAGCAATACAGCAATCTATAGCAATGGCATGGCATTTACCTTGATTTGTGACATTGATTTTGAAGCAAGTATAATGAAGTGTTTCTGACACTCTGTCTAGTCATGCGACACGTGTATAAAGATCCATTAAATTATCTTGCGCAGATCAGAAGTTATGGGCCAGACAAGCCTAAATATTTGACCTTGAGTTGTGACCTTGATTTTGAAGCTGGAGAGGTGTAAAGTATGCACATCAGTCTGTCTATGGATGATTCATGTGGGTTTCAATTTTCATTCAATTATCTTTAGTGAATCAGAAGTAATGGGACAGACAGGGACTATACAATAATGTGTCTCGCCTTCAGCACTGTATAAATGTTTTCTTATAGGTGTACAACAGATTAGTCTACTTTGGCCTGCACACTTTCAAAGAACATATATGAGATTAAATAGAAAGTTGTTCACTTTGCTCCGTCAATCAACGTGCAATTATGTATGAACCAGCCACATATCTTTCCGTTACGCAAGGATCTCTGTGAAGCTACAAACGTTGCAACTTTTTGGGAATGGCGATGTGACATCACATGGCAGGGTAACTGCCTAAACACAATGTAGCTACCAACAGCTTCTGTGAATCAAAATGTATAAATAATGTATGGTGTAGTTATCATAGACGCATGCTTTGTTGAACTATAAAGACCTGATAAATGTATAGTATAAAAACCCAAAAAGGCAAATGATCTAAAGTTGTTATGACTGTGTAGCCCCTGCAGTCAAAAAGCACATAACGATGAGTATGTTCACAGAAACACATTGTCACACTCATGCAGCCTAAAGAAAACGCGTGTCTCAGGGTCTTTCATGATACTCGACTTTGAAGTTTTACAAATTAGCTGCTTAACGTAAGTTAGTATTTGAAAAAGAAACTGAATGTTTTGCATTTTGCTGAAGGGATACATATGAATATTGTATGAAGTTATGAAAAAGAACACAATCCACCTCCCACACCATTCTGTCGTCCTCTCTGCTCCGTCTCTCTCGTCCACTCTGAGGTGATGAGGGGACTGGGAACATGACTGGGTCTACACTTTTTTCAGATTTTTGGTTCACCCATTCCTCTGCTTTCCTCACTTCTACTCAGTACGTGGTTGACTTGGAAAACGTGGCTGTTGTCAACAACTCAGAATGGCTTTTGCAATGCACATCGGTACCCACCAGGGCATTTTTTTTTTTTTTTACATTTCCAGGCTGATCAACTCTTCCCAAAAATCTACGACTGTACTGCATTTCCTAAAGATTTCATTGTATGGAATAAAGAAACTCTAAGCATATTCTGCTCTTCTTAACCAGTGCTTGTCACAAGAAGGGGTTAAATGCTAAAGCAAAAAGTAATTTCAAATTTAATCTTAAAAAGTTAAGTCTGGTCCTCTGGTTGATCCACTACGAGAAAGTGCTACTGTATTTATAAGACTGAGCTGAATACAACTCCTCAGACTGAAGAAGTCTTTCAGAGGAAAGACGAAACGTTTCTGCAATTTTTTGTTTTGTTTTGTTTTTTGAATGTCCAGAGGACCAGACTTAATTTTTTTTAGATTTTTCTACCTGGATTATTGAGCATGCATCAGGATAGTTTCACATTTCTTCCTCATAAATACAACATCACATACGCCTGGATTATGCATGCCCTTAACATATAAATACACAACTTTGCAAAAGCACACACTGGACACTAAATGTTTTGTTCTCAGAAATATCATAAACCTTTATCTTTAATCTAATTTTCAAGCAAGTTTCCTCATGCTCTCCAACATTAATGGATAGAAAGACCATCTAGCTAATGCCCTTCATTTCTTACATCACTTCTCCGCTGTACGAGGGGTGCAGTGCTGCTTACTGTCCAACCTAATCATTTAACGGTGCTTCCTGTAAATTTGACTTATTACATGGTTTCCACTTACAGCAGCTTATTTTTCTTCATGTATATCTAACTTTATGCAGTTACAAGGGGAGTCAAACTCATTTCAGTGGTATTGCTTTACAGCAGCGCCTGAAATGAGGCTTTTTACCGTAGACAGGCTAATACAGTTTTAGACTGTGGGCGGTTTCATGTGAAGTTCACTCTAAAAGGTTACCAAATTGATTCATTCTTAAGGTAAACATACAGTCTCTAAAATTAAATAAGTTGTTTGAGTAAAGTTTTACCTGCTTAACCTTCAGCTGCAACTACTGTATGTATTCTACAGTTGTACACCCTGACCCCAATATAGTATATATACATATATACTATACCCAAAAATGATGTGTCAGTTTTGGGGTTATAGTTCAATACAGGTTTGATGCACGAGAACAAAAGATGAAAACTTTTTTTTAAAGATGAATGTTCTGTTAAAAGTGTTTAAAGGTTTTAGGTACACATCACCTCAGCCAATTGATAAAAGTATAATCTGATGTCAAGTTAAAAAAAAAAAAAAAACTCCAGCCCAGCCAATTACTTTGTTTGCTGGGATTCAAAGGTATCCTTGTAGATTTTTTTGTTCTACAGTCATGTGTTCAAGTTTTGGAGTGTCATATACTAGTCATTATGTTATGTTATTAGTTCACAACAGTACAATAAAAGTGGAAAACTATAATAGCCATTTATGTTTTATTTCCACAATAAATCTTCTGTTCTAAAAATAAAAATAAATCTTTTTGTTTTCTTCTATGTTCCCATGGTCATTTCTATTGATAAAGCTGCTGAGGGCAACAGATGTTAAAATGATCGAAACTCTGGTGAACGAGACCTGAACTTGTTTGACCTCTAACACAGACATCTGCAGAGACGATGTCCTTTGTAGATGTACACATACAGTATGTACCGGTAAATGGCTTTGTATGAAAAACGGAAAATTGGATTCTGTCTCAGTGCTTTACAATTTTTGTCTTTACATCTATAAAAAGTGTTAAAAGAAACTTGTACATTTGCTGTTGATATATTTAAATATTTTTGGGTAGGTTTTTAACTTTTTTAAATACTTTTTTCAAATAGTGTCCAGCAAAAAATGACGAAATACTCAAGGATGATTATTCGTTTCATTCATTCAACATGAATGATAATCAAATGCTATCCTAAAAAGACAGCCTTGACCTGAAAAACACATCCATCTGTTTTAGGTTGTTTTTGACAGAGTTCATTAAACCGTTCTTTTAGTTCCAAATGTTCAAGCTTTTCACTTATGAACTGACCGTTTTTAATTTCCTACAATATGTGAATTGGGTTTTGGTGAGGTGTTTTAATAAACCAAGGCCATTTCATATACAGTATCCCTGTTTTGTTTTTTGTTTTTGTTTTTTCTTTTGTTGGAGCCATTTGTTACACCGGCAGATGTGATGAGGAACTCGCTCTTTTTGAAAAGTGTACTTACTGTACGTTTCTAATTCCTTCCCACCGAAATTTCCACCATCATGTTTCACAGTTACCATCCAGTGCCATACCACTTTCTTCTGCTTATCCATGGTTGGGACATATAACTACAATCTATACTTTTGAGGTATTCCAGGTATAACAAAGTACCTAGAATAAAACCACTATGCACAAGGAGAACATGCAAACTTCCTGTATAAATGTCCCAATTGAGGTTCTAACTCTGAACCTTTTAAAGTTTGAGGTTTCATCACTGTACCACTCTGCTGCTCTTAAACATTTTTTTGAACAAATACAATTTCACCACATAAAAACAGCCTTAATTCACATGAATTACTGTGCTTTAATTTAGTCCTCTGTTGCACGAGCATCAGACTGGAAGGACCCATTGCTCTTTTGGGGTCATAAAAGTCAAGTTGTATAGTTAAATGATTGAGTGCCAAATCATTTAAAACTTGAAAGTTAATGAAAATCATCTTTAAATCAATAGAAAAATAAACCGCCAGCCAATCTGCTAAAACTGGCTGATTGGTAACTCTAAATTGTCCCTAGGTGTGAGTAAGAGAATGAATGGTTGTTTGTCTCTATGTGTCCCTGTGATGGACTGGAGACCTGTCCAGGGTGTCCCCCACCTCTTGCACAATGATGGCTGGACATGGGCACCAGCGACCCCCATGACCCAAAATGGAAGAAGCAAGTAAAAGTTAATGGATGCTTGGATGGATTCAACCAGGCAAATCCCATTGAAATCACAGAACTCTTTTGCAGAGGAGGCCTGGGCCTGAAGGCAGCCTAACATGCATGTTTTTGATCTGTGGGAGGAAACCAGAGTACCTGGAGAAAACCCACACAAACACGAGAAGAACATGCAAACTCCACCCAGAAAGACCCCTTGTCCAACAAGGGATTGAACCCAGGACCTTCTTGCTGTGAGGCAACAGTGCTAACCACCGATCTACCGTGCTGCCAAGGTTCAGCTCAGTGGTTGGCACTGTTGCCTCACAGCAAGTAGATCCTGGATTCAACCCCAGGTTTGGACCTAGGGTCTTTCTGTGGGGACTTTTCATGTTCTGTTTGCATTTTTTTTTTTCTTCCAGATTTCTGTCACAGTCCAAAAACATGCGTGTCAGTCCCAAACCTCCCTTGCAAAAGACATCTGTGATTTCAGTGGGATTTTCCTGGTAAAATATAGGTCAATGTGATTAAAATACTACAACTACCTTCCTTCTCTGAATCATTTCACACATCTCTCTACCTTTATTTGTCTTTGTGCCTGTATTTAGACTTGATACTTCAGTCCTACACTCTTCACATTCCCCTTTTCCTGGCACGTTTCTCTCCTCTGGTCTTTGACTGACAGTAGTACAATTTCCGTTGGCACTCTGTTTGTCAACAGCACCAGTGGTGGTCATTGTTAACCTGGTCCTTGACCAATCTGACATGGTGAACCTAGAAGGCTAGGTACTCTGAACTGCTGTTTGGCACATGGGCAAAAACAACGGGAAGAGCCCATTCCTTTGCCTGAAGGTGCATGAAAGTTATCCTCATCTATTGGAGAAAACCCTAATGCATTGGCACCAATTCTAGGGACTACAAGTGGATCCACAGCAACCAGGCGCCTCTCACAAATATGCAACTCCAGAGTGGGATGAGTTCCACTGATTGGTTTCAGAACCATCTCCCCTGCCCAGGCTCCTTCCACAGGTTGTGCGTTCACAAGAAGGCATACTGATGTAGCATCATTTGATCTGATCCCAACACAGCTCTGTATGTAGAAGCCAGGTCACCAGGCGCTTGCTGACAAGCCCCTCCCCCAGGCCTATTCTGAAGGTGGTACCTCAGTAACATGTATCTGGGTGAAGAATATTAAGCTCCTTGTTTTTTCCTGTCCATAAGTTGTGAATTGCACTTTGTTTGACCTGTCACCTAGAACCAGTCTGACTTGGGAAATTCTGCCGGAGGCCCCTTACAGCTTTACTTCCTGGATTATTCAAGCACACAACCTCCTCTATCATAATATGGCAGTGATTCACAGAGAATGTAGGTAATAACATATTAAATTAGACAGAGGACCATAAACGTGGTTATCATCGGCATGAAAACATTGTCATGGTCTAGTTTTTCGTTCCAAAGGAATACGTATAAAAATCTGTTCCGTCCTTGTCTCTGCCTTCCTTCATGAGCTCATTCTCTTTTCTGACATCCACTTGCTTTTTTGTCCACATTAGCAAAAAAAAAAAAAAAAAAAAATGTGATAATGAAATATGACATTTGGTGCAATGCCTAAATTCATGGGGCTTTTCTAATGTGTACACTTTTGAGTCACTGCACTCAGTGGTCCCTGAAATCCTTCAAGGAAATTTATATTTACAGCAGTTCATGCGTGTAGGCTTCATACTCACAGACATTGCACCCACACACACAGCAAGGACAAATAAAAAGTATATACACATGCACTAGCGCTGTACACACATTCATACTGGCCCTCCTTTTAGACTAAATTAGCCAATCAATCTTCATTAGGGAGATAACATGTATTTTGTGTGGGCAGAAAACTGTATTCTCCTGTAGGCATGTACAAAAAGCATTATAATTGATTATATTTTGGTTTTGTTTTGTTTTTGCACAGTGCACCCCATTTCATCCACAACTGACAATTTACAATTTAATTTTAATACACTACAGGTTACACAGCTGGGAGGGGATTATCTTGTTGTTCTGACCAGCATGGCCACGTTGTTACTCATCTTTCTTTGAAATACGACTCTGTCCTTTTTCTCTGTTCAGATTCTTTGATCTTAATGATTATCTGGTCTCACTTTAACCAGCATCAAACCAAAGTGCAGGAGAAGAGATTGAACCTTAATAAAATTTCCATGGTAACAGATTTTCAATCACACTATATCCTCAATCACATGAAGCTAGGAATTCATACAGATTAAGCTGATTATAGTGTGGTTTTCACTTTGATCATGATCCCACTGATCTTTCAATCAACACAAAAAAGATTTTATATCAGCTAGTGACTGCCTCTTCCATGGAGCTTGACCAATTATCGTAAGTTTCTTATACCAATTCAGTTATTGAGACTACAATCCTTTTAGTACCGGTAGTTAAAATTCAAAAGCATGCTGAAAATGTCTTGGAGTTGTTGTTTTTTTATGGTTGATGTGTATTTTATTGCATAAAAACAGGCCAAAAGGATCTTGATAGAACCCCTTGTGGAGCCAGTGGATGGCCAATGGTGGCCTTGACCCTCATAGATAAATCTTCAACCACCCTACTCATTTGAAAAGATGTATACAAAAAAAGATGAATTGATTGATTGATTGATTGACTTATATTTTTAAGGAATATAAAAGCTAGAAAGCAGTGTTTCCTCAAATATCTGGGTGGTCTGTTTTTATTTATAAATGGAGGAGGCCATCTTGGATTTTTGACATGGCAACCCACATTTGCCTTTAAATACATACTGATAGATGTAGCCATACATTAAATTGGAAGTCAGCACATTGCTTTTTTTCCTAACTAGTTATCCAACTATATATAGCATATATTATAACATGTATCTGACAGCAATGATCTTGAGTTTTAACATGGCAATCTAACGTTCATAAGGAATCTTTCTTATGCTTAGATGCAGCCACATGCCAAAGTGGAAGACGGTACCTCACTTATTTCTCTAGTTATCATACTCACATTACCAAGGGGCAGATGAATAGACAGGTGGAATTTTTAATTTTCCTTCTTTGCTCCACATTGGGGGACAATAAAAACAACCCTTTAACTTTACTAGCAAATTGAAACACAATTAAGGAATTTGATCAAATAATAAAGTTAAATACTGTAAATACTGTTCTGGGTTTATTCAGTGTCAAATCAAACTGTCAGGCAAACAATTCTTAATTTCCCTGCCAATTATTGAGCTGGCATGCAACTTAATAAAAAAAAAAACCTGACATATGAATAATTGTTTTTCTGAAGAATGGCTTCAGAGAAGACCCAGAGACATGAGGGCTTAATCGTTTAATACAGAACATTTTACCAAATAGAGGCTTGTTACCAGAAATGCATTGCTAAAAGAATCTACCAATTATCTGTCAAGACCCTAAAGCTTAAAATAAATCAAAAAGTAAAGAAGAAACATTTTTATTCTAACAATATATATTGAAGGAATAGTTCATTTATTTACAAAGTATTTAAAAAGCAGGGTTATGCAAAGTGGTTTTTCTAAAAATGTTCATTGGAATTTCACATATCCTATATTAAATACTTTTCCATCCTGTCACTTTTACGAGTGGTTTAATTTGTCAGTGAAACAATCTGTGTTGCATAAAGTAGCAGAAGGATAGGTTGACTCATTTTGCTACCACTGTGCAAGGTAAATTCATCCTTTATCATCCTCTTAAACTCAGTTTGATTTAGTTTTATTTCTTTATGCCTATCCACAACAGTGAATTCATTGACTGACATTTATCTGGCATCAGGTCATGCAGGCAGGAAGCCAGCTTCTCCTGAGGGATCTCTGGGTTTTTCCAGTCAAAAATAAATGGATAAGTTCTGGGTCTTTCCTGGGGTCGCCTCCAGAGAGACAACTTTCAGAGGGACTGCACATAGTTGGGAGGTTTGGGCATCTTAATCACATGCTCAAACCACCTAGAAAAGGCTCTAACCTCTAACCTTCCATTCTTTGGTTGGAAGCATTGGATTGTAGATAGACTTGCAAATCAAGCGCTGTGCCTCTCAGCTCAGCTTCTTCTTCACCACAACAGACCGTAACAACACCCTTACAATTGTGAACGAAGTCCAGATCTGTTCATACATCTGCTCCATCACATAAATAAACTATTTTTAAAAATCAGGCATGAAAGCAATACGCAGTTAAATAAGACAAAAATCCAAAACATTCATATTGATGACCCAGATTGATCTCAGTCTTCTCAATGTGTTGATCCTTATAACTCAATGAAAATGGATCCAGAAAATAAAGTTCAATTCATCAAATAAAACTTTTAACTGCACTTTTTTTTTCACCTCCCCTCTGGCCACAAAAGATCAATAAGGCATCAGCTAAATCTCAAACTCTTACAGTTTATGGAACTCACAGACCAGTGTGAAAACTGTTTCCATTTCCCCAAGGTGATGAACTTTTTCTACTTTTCAGTGTTTTCTTATGCTTAAGAAATGATCAACAAGGAACTTATCATTTGCCTAATTTATCCTCCTCTGGATCATATTTAATATTGTTGTTCCTAAAATGTCTACCTGCTTCAGACACTACCTTAACTCTTTCTGTGTGGGGGGGTGGGGGGGGGGGGGGTATTTTGTTACCTTGTAAGGCCCATTTTTCCCACACATACTAATACATTGTGAGGACCAATGGCTCCTTATGGGGCCCAGCCCTGGCTCCATAAGAAGAAGTGCCATTGGTGGGTTAGGGGTTAGGTTATGACTAAGGTGTGAATAGAGGATGGGTATGTTTAGGATTATGTACTATTTGTAATAGTTAGGTTTAGGGTTATGTATGTACTGGTAATTGTTAGGCTTAGGGTTAGGTATGTACTGGTAATGGTTAGATTTCAGGTTAGGTATGTACTGGTAATGGTTAGGTATAGGATTATGTATGTACTGGTAATTGTTAGGTTTAGGATTATGTATGTACTGGTAATTGCTAGGCTTAGGGTTAGGTATGTACTGGCAATTGTTAGGTTTAGGATTATGTATGTACTGGTAATAGTTAGGTTTAGGATTATGTATGTACTGGTAATTGTTAGGCTTAGGGTTAGGTATGTACTGGTAATGGTTAGGTATAGGATTATGTATGTACTGGTAATTGTTAGGTTTAGGGTTGTGTATGTACTGGTAATTGTTAGGTTTAGGATTATGTATGTACTGGTAATGGTTAGGTTTAGAATAAGGGTCAGGGTTGGCTATAGAAATTAATGAAAAATGAATGGAAGTCAATGCGGGGTCCCTGGAAAGATATAAAGACAAACCTGTGTTTGTGTCTATCTATCTGTCTGTCTGCAGCAGAACCATTGGATGGAGAAGAATACTTGGACATTGTAGACATCATGCGAAACCAAGCTGGTCGTTATGAATGCAAGGCCAGCAATGACGTTGCTACGCCTGATGTCAAATATGTCAATGTGGTCGTCAACTGTAAGTAGTAACAAACTGCAAACTAGCTTCTTTCGGAAGTCTATTAAGCAATGTCCTTACCACATTTTATTCCATCATTTTACAAAATGTCTAAGATTTTTTAAGACACTCAGTGGATGAAAGCTCATAAAGTTATGACCGAAGCTAAGGTGGGATGGAATAATGCAGGGAGTAGAGGTATAGTCTGTGTTTTAAAGCTCTCAAACTTTTCACTGTGAAAAAGAAGAGTTCTCTTGCACTGATTACAGCTGTGATTTTCATGGCAGCTCTCACCTACCATATCATTATTTAAACAGACACTTGGAATTTCTAAACAGGATAATTACATATTTTCAAAGCTCTAGAATATCCAGACTCTGACTGCTCAGGGTTCATGGATAGCTCATGAGATGACAAAAACTAATTACTTCTAACTGTATTCAGAATTGTAGTTTGATCTGAACAAATCACATGGCTTTTTGCCCAAATTATATTTGCCAGGAAAAACATAATTTCAGTGTTTATTATTTGGTGTTGAATCCTAAATGGAAGGTGGGCATAAATCCACTAGGTAAACATTTTTGGGCTTTGTAGTTAGAGGTCATTAGATTTGCATGATGGATGTTAACATACCTGATGAAATATATCAGTTTTCTCTGATTTTTTTTTTAATGCCAGGACACAAATTATCTATTTTGCATCAAATTAAATAAGACAAACCAGAACAAAATTTGACCTTTAAATGTGACTTACAGAAAATGGAGATTCGATAAATTGTTTGCTTGTTCTGAAAATGTTGTAACGTTTAGACCCACTCAAAACAATAGGAATAATTTAATATTTGGAGAAAAAAACTGTTTACGTAAACGATTTATAGACAGACACTTTCCAAAAAATTAGAATATCATGGAAAAGTTGTTTAACTTCCATAATTCCATTCAAAAAGTTAATATTTGATAGATGATAAAGTCAGGGCCCATAATTTAAATGATTTCAAGTATTTCTTTTTTTTTTTTTTTTTTTTTTTTTATTAATAATTTGGGGTTCCAG
>JARVLU010001196.1:13389626-13406837 GCA_031762415.1 Simpsonichthys santanae | reverse complement strand
TCCCTCACCTTATCCACAAAGTCCATGGTGTTCTGTATGTGGTGTTCTGAGTTGCCAACTAAAGGGATGAGTACAGATGCCAGATACTTGGTAAGATTGTAAGTGACGGAGGTAATCATTGGTCTTAAAGGTACACCTTGTTTGTGAATTTTAGGTAAACCATACAGACTAGGCGTTGCCTCCCCTGGGTATAGTCTGTGGTACAGAATACGGTCAATAGCCTTGTCCTGCTCCTAAATTTTCAGGCAATCTATCAATTTCTTCTTGTAACCACTTCATGGATCTCTTTTCAGTGGCTCATAAGTGGTTAAGTCACTAAGGAGTGTCATAAATTTCCCATGATAGTATTTCTGGTTCAAAATCACTGTGCATCTTCCTTTGTCTGCTGGGAGGATGATGTTTTTGTCCTTACTAAGAGTGGTGAGTGCATCCCTCTCCTCTCTACTGACGTTGGAAGGTGGTGGTATGGCATTGTTGAGGCAGGCTGAAACTTTGATTCTGAGTTATTCTGCTTCTAACTCTTTAATTTTATTGTTACGGATGGCTGACTCAGTGGCTGTGATCATCTCCACCAGAAGAACTGTACTTGGCACAATGGCAAAGTTCAGTCCCCTGGCAAGAATCTGTCTCCAGCTGGGTGAGCTGTCTGTCAGATAAATTCTTCACCCATTTTTCTCTCTCCCTGTTGTGTAACTGTCTACAGGAGTGTTGTCTTACACTGAATGTGTTGTTATTGGAATATTGATGTTTTGACAAGTTATCAGTAAGTTAAACTTGTTTTGTTGTCGAGTCTTGGACTTGACATGCTGTGCTAAGCATGCTTGATCTGTACAGTCCACCATTACAGACCACACTTCAGCAAGTGACGGACTGGCTTGGTGTCAGTTTAGATGTGATCTCTTGTAATTTGACAACCCATTAAATTTATTCTACAAATTGAACAATGATGTCTCAAATGTTGACACTACAACACTTTGTTTGTGGCACCATGTAGGATTATTTTGAATTAGGTGGCAATATGTTACAGTACGGTTTAGTTAATGTTTATCACTATGCTTGAAACATGAGACCAAGTTTATTTAAAATACGTATGTCCTTTTTTACCATTTTTGCTTGGCATAATATTCTATTGGCTCAAAGCAGGAGGGACTTCATGTGCCCTTTCTTTGTATCATAATGGAGCTCATTTTAATTTTTAACTCATGCAGTTGTATATGTTCAGACTGTTTTGGCATACATCTGGAAAAAGTAAGAAACTCCTGGTAAAACACATTAACTGTATAACAACATTTGGTTTCAAAACCTTTATTTGCAAATGGGCAAATGCTAACTCACCTCCCTACCATTACATTTATGGCTAAACAAGGATAAGCTGTTAAGACTCATAAATCCCTAACCAGAAAAATCCCTGTGATGCCACTTTAATTGGAGATTTGTCACTTTATCCATGCTGCTGATTTCTTACCCATAAGCTGCTGTATACCCATCTGCTCACCACAGACTCATGTTCAGGCTGCTGTTTAATATACATATTACTTTATCATTGTTTAGCATATATCTTAGATCCTTGTATACTGCTTATTTGTGTACAGTATTTTATCTTTGCTATTTTTGGGTGTAACTGGGAACTTGAGTACACAGTTTTGTACCACCTCATGTACCACGTGATGTGAAAGTCAACGGAACCTTGATATCTTTATTATATGGTACTGAGTTGTTAATACTGTATACAGAACAGTTTTCCCATTTTCAAGTCAATCCTAGATTAGTCTGGGCATATGGAAATGTTTTTAAAGTTTTATAGACATTTTATTTTGTAGGACAGAGCTTTATCTTCAACTGGTGGGTGTAAATATAAAGTTTGAGGATTACCAGTTTATCCTGATACATACTCAATAATCCAGGTAGAAAAATCTAAAAAAAGTTAAGTCTGGTCCTCTGGACATTCAAAAAACAAAACAAACAAACAAACAAACAAACAAAAAAGTAGAAACTTTTCGTCTTTCCTCCGAAAGACTTCTTCAGTCTTAAGACTGAGCTGAATATCCGCATTAGAAATTCCACTATTATTTATAGACATTCAGTGTGTTTCTTGTGCAGTATTGTTGTTGCCCCTGTCTGAATATTTGCTGAAACACACCACTTGCATCAATTTTAAAATATGCATAAATCTTGTCAACAAATGTCAGCAGGTGACATTTTCGGTCTTGTAGGCTTTAAACAACTTTTAGGTGCATGCAGATGATGAGAAGATATGTTGAAGGAAAACGATGATTACATGTTAGTTACTAGTGACACCAGATAGAAGACACAATATTATTTATGTTGAGGAACTATACTTTTAATAACATTTAATCTGTACAGATATTTTACAGTGTAATTTCTCTAAATATATTCATATATTGTTTTCCTAAGTGTGTTCTGACAAAGGCACTCATCACTGTGTTTAACATGGTTATAAAACAACAAGTTATAAAGTTTCAGTGCAAAGTCTTTTAAGTGTCACAAACATGCACACACACACACACATTGAAGAACACAAAATGTTTCTCCAGAAAATGTTCCCACGCTCTCAGGACCAAAAGCCAACATTAGTCCTCCCATTGTTACCTGACAGGATTAACTGTTGGACCCAAACACAAACTGTTCAGCTGAAGACATTTGGCAGCTTTGACGAAGAAATAATATACTGTACTTTTATACAACAGCAGCAGAAATACAGAGTCAGCTGAGCCTCTCTAGGATCTGAAGAATATTGCTGTGGAATACGCCCGTCTGCCCACTGCTTTCCTGTGTGACAAGGACCCGTCCGTCAGGCCGAGGTCTGTGGACCAGGACCACCTCTCCTGGAAGCAGACTGAGCTCTGAGTCCGTCTGGGCTAAATATGTTGCAGTCACTCTGTGTCTGGAAGAAAGCAAAACAAAAGTCAAAATCAACACGATCCATCTCTGTTTTTTTTTGTTGTGTGGACTAAAATCCAAACCCTGTTTACCTGATGGGGCTGAACTGAGCTGACGGGGCTGATAGCGATGGCTGTGAGTGTAGCGGTTTGTAACTGATGTCTGAGATGGCCGTTTCAAGGCCTTTCCTGAGAACTTGACCTTTTCCTTCTTTGAGAAAAATCCCAGGTCCATCTCTTCCCATGGTGAGCGACGGGGCCCATACTTCTAAAGGCGAGAGTCCTGGACGGCAGTTGAGGTGAAGCTGGGTTCCTGACGACCACGAGGAGGTGCGACGTCTTGGAGGAGGGGAATCTTCATCTACTTGAAACCGCACCGACTTTTGCGGCTGTGGAGGAGCAACATATAAATATTGACACATGATTTGGCTCTCATGATTGTTTTTCAAATCTAACATTACCTTGTCTGTATTGTATTTGCGTGCGTCAGGTTTGACCAGGATGGACTGAGGTGTGTTCACAGGCTGTCTGGGACGGTGGAACGTGGCTGAGAGGAAGTCTTTTTCCTTCATTGACGCAGCAGCAGAGGGTGCTGCTGGCTCAGTCATCCAGCCATGTGGTTTGTTAGAGCGGGACCTGATGATGCTCTTCTTTCTCTGCAGGGCAGGTGAGTAACCCGATGCCTGAACTTGTGCAAAAGGTTGTGAGTTGGACGGCATGTTGAAAGTGGACATTTGAGAAGGACGGTTTGAGGCTGAAAAAGATGTGAAAGTAAAATATTCAACCTCAGATAGAATCAAGCAGTGATCTGACGGTTGTTTCACACTCACCTCTGTGTGGGTTAAAAGCTCGCCTCACAGTGTCCCAACCTTGAGCACTCCCATAGAAGGACGGTTTTGCGGCGCCAGCGGACGACATCGCATGCTGTGCTCCATTCGGCACAGATGAGACCTGTCCCGGCGAGTACATCGCTCCATCACCTGTCACCCTATCGAGTGCAAGGACCACAGCAGGATTCTTTGCTGCTGTGGGTTTCTTTCCAGACACTGTGTTGTACCGCGAGGACGCGTTAGCTGCTTTGGTCTCGATAATTCTGGCTGAGGTTCTGTAATCAAACAAAGACATGTTATGAAAAGCTGAGCTTGAACCTCCTTAATTCTATTAATCTATCTGAGTATAGCACTGAAACACTGATTTTGCATTCACTGGTGTCAATGTCCTTCTACATATTAAGTTACCGTTCGTCTCTGACTCCATACGCACTTAAAAGAGCACAAACTCTTACCTGAGCACAGGGGTGACGTAGTTGCTGGGAAGAATGCCAACTTTGCCCGTTCTGAGCGACAGCCCACGCAGCCAGCCCTCCTTGAACTTTCCATACACTCCTACCATCTCTCCTGCCTTCAGCTCCAGCTCCTCCAGCCGTCGGGGTTTGTAGGAGTACTGGACAGCACATCTGGAGTCACAAATTGAAGTACTTTTAACGCCACAGACTTTATGATGCTTATCCAGTCTGTGCTGCATTTTTTACATCAGGCGTTTGTGTGTTGCACACATTACTTCACATTATCACACCATTAATGCAATGTGCTAAACTGTGACTCACACGCTGATGGAGAGCTGCTGCGTGGAGGAGTTCTTGCCATCTGCAGAGGCAGAGGGCATTTGGGGGTTCACCAGAGCCATGGAGACTGTAGGCGGCGTTCCGCTGGTCATCTTCTTTTCCCCCTTAAATACATTAAATGTGTAATAATTATCACATGGAATGCAAAGCCCGACGCATGGAGTGTTATGCAAAAAAAAAAAAAAAAAACTAAAACATGAGTGCACATCTGCATATAGGGAAACCATATACTGTATTTTTAGAAGAACATGAGCCAACCGAAGATTCTAGCAGGTTAGAGCAGATGACGTTAAAAAACTTCATCCCACGAGTTCAGCGACTTATTTAGATTTTGATGTTAATTTATGTAAATTCAGAGTGAGTCACCGTGAAGGAATCCCTTCAGTTGAGGTCCATTTAAATAGTTCAACTTAATGTCTTTTAACTTGCACAAACATTGATATTCAACAACGGGCAAAGGTTTTGAGAGCTCCCTTACTGCTGGCTTTATATTTTGCCTTCGAGCAGCCAGATTTTCTTATAATCCTTATCGTCCACCTCCAAAAAGACAATATGGGTTCTCTGCTCTGTTTGTTTGTTGTTTAATTAGCAAAATATCTTATGAACCACTAGATTGTTTTTAATGAAACTTGTAGAAAGTCATTGATGAACATCGACAACTGACTAACTTTAAGAATGCACTTAAATAAACCCATAGCTATCTTATTATTATTTTGGCTTTTCCCTCCTCAGGGGTCTCCACAGTGAGTCATCTTCCTCCATCTCTGTCCTCTGCATCCTCTGTCCTCACTCCAACTACCTCCATGTCCTCTCTAACTGCATCCACATAGCTCCTCTTTGGCCTCCCTCTTTGTCTTTTTCCTGGCAGCTGCATTTCTAACATCCTTCTACCAATATACCCACTGTCCCTCCTCTGGACATGTCCAAACCATCTCAGTCTGGTCTCTAACTTTATCTCCCAGTTGCTCAACCTGTGCTGTACCTCTGATGATCTCATTCCTCACCTCATGTAAGCATTTATGTCAATAATATAAATTGTAGAACTGGTGTAATGGTTTCTGAGGTAGTGTTTGTATAAAGAGCTGTTTTATGACGGCAACAATCCACTTTGATGTTGACTGTGTTCAAACTGTTGGACAGTCCTGTGAATGTAAAATCTATTTTTCCATCTTCGACCATCGTTTGTTCAAATGTTATTTAGAAGATTTTTTTTTTTTTTTTACTTAAAGTTTACACCAAATGCTACATCAAAATGGCCAGAATGTGCATTTAACACTGATTTGGGTTTTGGATTGAAAAAAAAAAAAAAAAAAACATATTTTACTACGCTTACAAAAAATCCACAAGAATTTCACATGTAAACTTTACTGGGTATAGTTCTTCAACATGTATTTAGTCTCAATGAGCCTCGAGGACTCATTTACAAAAAAGACCTGATTTAAACAAAGTATGTCTTTTACATGACAAAATAACATGCTGTTTGTGAAACCCTTTGTACATGTGGATTTAGAGCAAAACACATGAATGTGCAGAAAAAAAGGTGTCAAATACATGTTTTCCACCTGTGTGATTTAGGAGCATTTTTGTCTCCTCTGCGGAGAGAAGAGGGGGAAATGGAAATAACCTCAGTTCTTATGTCTATGTTGTGAGCATAATAACTTTAAAAGATAAATGAGTCACAGACTTCCTTTTTGGTGTGTGGCTGCATCTAAAGGTAAGAAAGTGTGTTAAAATTAGGTCGTCAAAATCCAAAATGACCACCACCATATCCTCTATGTAATGCAGACTCCTCAATCGTTTGAGGAAACTTCTTTCTAGGTTTTATGCCTAAAAGTATAGTTTCCTTAAATGAGTGGGGTGGCCAGGATTAATCTAGTTGATCAAAGCCACCATTGGCCACCCCCTGGCTCCATCTTTGCACCTGATGGTGCATGAAACTGCTTCCTCTATTTGCCAGGATTCATCAGTGCTGCCTCAAACAAGAAAAAAATAAATGAATAATTTAAAAAAAAAAAACTCCTCCCTCTGTTCTTCTCCACAACGTACCTCTGAGCCACTTGAATATCTTGCACCAAAAGCATTGTTTAGTTACATCCCCTGTTCAATTCCAGTCCAGAAAAACACTCATCTTGGAAAATACAAACATTCACTATTAAAATCCTTCAGTGGCGAGAGACATCGGCCTGTTGATGGTTAACATGGGCTCACATGTGAAAAACATGCTTTCTGCAAGGATTGTGTCCGTTCTGCCACATTCAGCTCATTTGATGGAGGTCCAGTTTTTGCAGCCAGGTTCTGTATCAGTCAGACCACGGAGGGTCTTTGGGGACTCTTTGGATTTTCTGGCCAAATCTCCCTGTACCCGATCTCTTGCCTTTATTGATGTAATTTGGTCTAAGGGGAACTGGTATTTGTTTTCCCAGCCTTTGTTGGTTCATTTCTCTCTGGGGTGTAATGTTTCATCAACCGTATGGTCGTGGAGAGCTCTTTTGAAAGTTTATTTATGTCTTTATTCATCCTGAATAGACAGTCCTATTCTTACACCCATCATGTTTACACTGAGCAACAGTCTGTCATCAAAAGATACAGTAAATAAAAAATATGAACATTTCTTATTTAAATTACACAACTAAACATTATATTACACAAGAGACTAGCGCAAAAGGATTCAACCATATTGCGAGTTTGGTGTAAAATAATTTTGTAGCACTTTTACTGAGTTTTTTTTTTTTTTTTTTTGGTTTGTTTTTATGTTTTTTTTTTTTTTTTTTTGTTTTCTGACTTGCCCTCGATGAAGACAGTCTTTCTTCTTCCCTCTCTCCGGCCCTGATTTGCTCTTTGTTTTGTGAACCTTTTCCAGTGCACCTTTTTGCATACCTTCTAAATTGTAAACTATGGATTTGTTTAGCTGGTCTCTCATGCAATTGATAAAATTTTCTCACAAGAAGACAGGGTGAGGGAGAGCCCTCTTCTCAGAAACATAGTTGGATTGATGATAACTGGATTCTGCTTTTTAGAGTAGGCGGAAATCTGGATTATCGACAAATTCAGAAGCTGTCTGGAATGTGTGTGCCAGGCTTGGCAACACTCAGACTGTGTGCGAACCATCTGTGGGCCTGTATCAGAGCTGAGCAGGCAGGACTGTGGAACTTTGTAGCAGTGTTCATGGATGGTTGGAAGGAATAGATCTTGGAGAGAAGTTGTAATCCTGACTTTGGTGTAAGTAATCACAGTTTGGCTGTTTGGAGTCTCCATGAGATATTCTAGCGAAACTGTAAAGGGAGATGCAGAAATTAACGAGCTTGACCTGACCTAAAACAATGTTGAAATCTGAATCGGCTTCTGGCCTTGGAAGGCTGACTATCTCAATTTCTCCTTGGATGTTATGGAAACAAGACACTCTGCTCCTGCTCCCCCCAAGAACATCTGTGGACCCTATCAGAGTTGTACCAGCTGATAGACACTGTAACATCCTTTCTCAGGACTATGGACACTATCTGGAAGTGTTCATGGACCATATCACTGTCTTGTCATCCTCCCCTGCCCCTGCAAAATGTGTTATGTCTATTCATGTTGCTTTGTGCTGAGGTAAAAAATGTTGCTGCCTTACACTGTGCACTGTCCAAGAACACAGTATGAGAGATCTTTTTTTTTTTTCATACCTTCTCTCCTGATGTTTTCTTCCCCTTTTCTTATCCAAGCAATAAGGGCAGCACTTCATAGAAGCTGCAGCCGTGGTACACTTCTGTCTACCCTTCGGACGGCTGTACAGAACATAATTTTGTTGTACTTAACTGTCCAATGACAATAAAGTTGATTCTGGTTCTCTTTTATCATGAATATCCCCACATTTCCTCTTCTTTTTTATCTGACGCTGGGGAACAGCGCTAACCTTGTCAGGTAGAATGTTTTCCACAAGTCAGAGTCTGTTTTACGATCTGCTTGGGAACAGTTTTGTGCTGCCAACCTGAGTAAGATCTTACACATAGTTACATCATATGATGCATTGTGTGTGTGAACACAAGGGCTCTCTGTCTGGTTCCAGGAGCAGGGTCTCAGGTTCAGCCACAAAGAGGGCTCTCCTTGCCCACTGCCTGTCTGGCGTCTCTGAACAACAAGAGACCTCTTCTGTCGTCAACACCAGAGGAGACTAATCAGCTGCTGGGACCACATGTAACCAGTATCCAGCATTCAAACGTGAGAAACATTCTGTCTTTTCTTGTCTATAAACATGCTGAAAAGCTGCTGAACATATTGTTTTAATCTCTCTCCGAGCTACTTTGTATACTCTGAAAGTTCAGGGACGCTCACAAACACATGCAGGAGCATTGCACAAGAGTTTGGACTCATGAAGCTGATTTTCGTGTTTAAAACAAAAAAAACAAACAAAAAAAAAAAAAAAACAACAATAAATGACCTGTGTGTGTGTTTAATTACAGCCCAGACAAGAAGTCACAGACTAACATGTATGTTTGGAGCAGGGCTCTCCGGGTGCCAGCATGTTGTACAAGGCCATGATTAAGTGTGTGTTTGTGTGTGTGCATAAGCGGGTGTGTTAAAGCTATCTAAAGGAATTTGGTATTTCTCAACATGTGCCAGGTACGAAGCACCCTAAGGTGTGGAATGCAGAGAAATGACATACGAGGCAGGAAGCAAATATGAAAGTTTGTTTGTATCCCTCTCTTTTTCAAGCAAACCTCACAATCGCATGCTCCTTTCAACAGTTTTCATGGGTTGCCATGACAAACATATTGTGTCAGAAAATGGCCCTTGAAGTGAGCCAGGTACTAAAACCACTTCCCAGGAACTTATGTAACAGCACTTGTGTAGAAATAAACACAAAGCTGCAGAAGATGCATGAATCACATGTGAAGCTCACAGGGTCACAACTTGTACATACGTGGGAAATTTTGTGTACACATTATGCTCATTTACAGAGTCATTAAATGAGCTTTTAGATATAAGTTAAAGGGATGTTTCAGATAATTTAAAATGGGGTTTGTGACAAAATTATGAACAATTAGTATCTTACTTGTTGTAGATAGCTCTTTGAACCCAGAATAATTCTGACTGGATTGATAAAATGGTGTGAGTCTTCCTTTTTAAAGTTACATGTTTCTAAAACAAAGGAGATGGTAATTGATATTAGAAAAGTCTCTACAGTCGCAGCTCCTGTGGTCATTAATGGTGAAGCTGTTGAGGTGGTGCATCAGTATAAATATCTGGGAACTGTTCTGTATGACAAACTGACCTACCCCCACGTGATTTCACTGTGTAAGAAGGCCCACCAGATGATGTGTTTTTATTGGAAGTGTTGTAGTTTTAATGTTGATACTTTCATGAGAAAGTTTTATTCATGTTTTATTGTCTCTTAACTTTCAGTTTCATGTTAGTTTGGACTTTTGAACAACAAAAGCAACAAAACTGCTGGCAGAACCTCACTGACCTACACAAGGTGAGGTCATTGAACAAAACCAAGCTGATTCTGGCAGATCCTGATCACCACTCCATGGTGAGTTCAGGTTGCTTCCATCTGGACACAGGTATCTGCTGCCCTGATGCAGAACAAACAGACTGAAAAACTCCTTCATCCCTGTAGCAATCAGGCTTCTCAATGAACAGTGATGATTTATCCATCCATTATCTTTTACCCGCTTCTTCCATTTTTGGGTCACGGGGGTCACCGGTGCCCATGTCCAGCAATCACTGTGTGAGGGGTCAGCCTAACATGCATGTTTTTATTCTGTGGAAGGAAACTCGAGTACCCGGAGGAAACCCACGCAAGCATGGAGAGAACATGCAAACTCCACCCAGAAAGGCCCCCCAGACCGGGATTTGAACCAGGGACCTGCTCGCTGAGAGGCAGCAGCTCTACCAGTGGCGCCACCATGCTTCCCCTAGTGATGATTTATGTACAGTTATTTTAATGTCTCAGTGTCTTGTCTAGTATGAATGTTTTATGTGCCTAATGACTGTGAAACAAATTGACCCTTGGGGATAATAAAGATACTTGAACTTGAAAGTAATGGCTAATTCACCTGATGCTGACACAACTAATGCAATCCCTAAATTTCAAGACTGTTCATGGAAATGCAGTTTGATTAACTTCTTGCTGCTGCAATTTTACAATAGATGTTTGTTTTGCTAAAATGTTATAATACTCGAGTAAGAAGTGACCTCAGTTTACAGTGATCCCTCATCTATTGCTGGGGTTGCTTTTCAGAGACGTAGGTGAAAATCTACAAAATAGCAGCATTATATTTTATGTATTTATATATATTAAGGCTTCATAAACTCTTCTGTCACTCTTATTAACCTTTTCCTGTAATGAATTTAGCAATGGACCCAAATATTCAATCAGACAGAGCGCGTTCAATAAGCTTTATTTTTTAAAAGACTGGTGGGAGTCAGCACACGTCTGTGAAAATGCACAGGAATGTTTGGTAAAGGTGAAACAGGAAAATCCAGGGCAAAAAAAAAAACAGTCAGGATGATCAGTCAGGAGCATGAGATAATCACTGGACATTAATTTGTGCAAGGCTTTCAATATTCTAACGCCGGATAGAGAACAGGGGAGCACTTAAATGCTACGACCACCAGGTGAGAAGAATTATGCTGATCACAACCGGGCAGCTTGGTGTGGTGAACAGACAGGCAGGAATCATGATATTCCCATCCATCCATTATCTTTTACCTGCTTCTTCCTTTTTGGGTCACGGGGGTCACTGATGCCCATGTCCAGCCATCACTGTGAGAGGCGGGGTACACCCTGTATGGGTCTCCAGTCCATCACAGGTACATAGAGACAAACAAGACAAACAACCATTCTCTCTCTCACTCACACCTTGGGTGTGCTTCAAGGATTCCAGGATTCAAGGTTCTTTATTTGTCATTCCACCACATGTTATGTGGTGGAACGTAATTATGTATACAAGTGTAGATGTCTTGCAAACAACCATATAGGGTCGTGTATAAATGACCATGAATTGTAAGGTGTTGTTCAGGTTTATAAAACAGCGTCCATGTGGACCGCAATACAAAATTTCAAATGTGAATTGTTTTAAAAGAGCAGTAGTCGACTTTGGTCTTAATTAATTTCAAACTAGTGTTTAGTTTATCGGGCTTAATGGAGTTACTTAAAGAGCTACAACAGGTAAGATATAAATTTTCCACAGAACCATCCATCTACAGTATTTTCTTTATCCGCTTCTCATTTCCTGGTTGTCACCCCTTCGGTACAGTGAACGCAGCACGATGTGAAGTTCTGGATGGAAATAAAGTGAAACCTGAGAATGTCTTGGGTAATCCTGGGGCAGGATCCGAAAATCCTGAGCAGCTCACTGACGGCCAGATTTGTTAAAAAGCAACTGGTGTGCTTTTAGTTTTTGAGATAAACGTCACCTAAACTCTTCTTTCTGACTGAAAAGATAAGTCCTCTTTAATCTACTTTTTTTTTCAACATAATGCATTGATATATCTTTTCATGTGCAAAATGCTGAAAACACGCAGGAAATATAAGTGACACCTTTCCTTGAAACGCATATTTTTTGCAAGTTCTCATCGGAGTTCAAAGAAAAGGTGCCAAATTTGTCACCACCAGTTTGAGTCCAAAGGTTTTGGTTTTGTTCCACGTTCTGCTCCGAGACTGGTTGTGCCTGTACAGGACGCTTTCTCTGCAGAAAAGCGCATTTTTCTTTGATTTGAATGAATATTTGATGTGCACTGGGGCTAAAAAGAATCAATGCTTTATAATGTGGAAGGTCGGGTTGTTGCTGTGGCTGTATAGTAGAAGTCACACATTTTGATCAGATGGTGTGTGTTCATTTGTTTCTTGCTAAAACAAGTGCTGCAAGGAGATAATAGCAGCTTTTGGCGATTCAAAACGACATAATCCAACATTCTGATTGTTGTTTTATCATTTCAGCACTGGTAGTCTTTCCTTATTATTAGAACATTTGGTTTTGTACAAAGAGCCAGTCTTTTGGGGATGTGTAAACCCTCCTTATAATGTTGCACCACGCTCAGGGTCTGTCATTCAGTGACTAAAGCTTCACCCAGAGGGGCAGACTTTGATCAATGCACACAAATAGGCTCTCAGCACGGATAAATAGAGACACACATTCGTAGTCATGAACAGTCAGCCTTCAACAAACAAGCAAACCAATACACGGTGAGGGGAGTTAGCATGTTGAACACACAACTAATTAAACAGATATTCACTGCAGCCGTGCTTTCAGGTAAACATTTGAAGCTGTGCAGACAGAAGTCATGAATACATAACTGGACATGGTGCATTAAAAATAAAGACGCACATTAAATGCTTTACTACATAATTTATGAGTGCTATCAAGTAGTTTCGAGGGATTCCTTTCAATGTTTTGTTGGATCAACCGTCTGTCAGCAGTGAGTACAGAAATTAAAGCGCAACAATGTGGTGAAAATTCAAAAATATTTTTAATAGAAATTCATCTTTATAAAAGCTTTATAACAAATACATATGTGACGATTTTCAAAAAAACATAATAAAAGGCTTCATACAGTGTATTCAAAAGTCTTTAAACATAATAAACACAAGTAGAAAATCTGTTATACAAGAAAATATGGGCATTTTAATCAAAGGTTCAATGATGGAATGCATTCACAGGTAAAAAAATAATAAAAGATATTTTAAAATCAAAAAGGTTTTCAGATATGACTGTGTACTCCCACGTGACTTTCAGGGAAAGTGCATGGTGCGGTCACTTGCCTACTTATGTCAAGTATTTGGCTTTTGGACAAAATGAAAGAAAAATTAGATTCAAGCTGTTATAATCAGAGCGATCACTGATTTTAAGCTGTGAAACACAAGTGTTGTGTTGAACAAACAACGGAAGGTACTTTCATGACATTTCATTACATCTGCTGTCGACATTTCCATTGAAATAAATGGCTCGTTATGACAGCAAAGTCAGTCTTCATACCTCCCAGTTATTTATTTTTTATATACTGTAACTTTAATCAACTTCTTCTGGTGATTTAACTTTTGAGAGACCTGCAGACGTTTGAAACATGAACCAAACCCTTTCAGCAACACACTTTAGTTCAAGTTCACTCCAAGGTTTTTACCTCGTATGAGCAATTTTGGGCCTTTTTTATTAGTCAGTTATTGTTCATCTTCATCAGAAGCTCTGATTTCTCTTTTCTTCTTTAAAAATGTTGAAATGTTCTTTTTTCCTCACATTCTTGATCTATAGGCTTCATCCATGCACCGCTCCAGTAGACTACCTGTCTGGACTCATCGTGGTGCTGTCTCCCTGCTCTGTCCACACCTCCTCAGTCAGAATCGTCATCGTTGTTGTAGTCGTCTGAACTCGGGCTCTCGTCCTCCGAGGAGCTTGAGTCTTTGGTGCTGGGGTCGGAGATCATGCCGTCTGAACTGTCAATTTCTATTGATGTCTCTGACATGTAGAGGTGTGCGGCTCTTAAGGGGTGACTGGGACACACAAACACGCACACAAGGGTACAGGAACACACACACACATACAATAATATGCATATTTGTACATTTACATAAGTCACACACAAAAGGGAAAAAGACAAGGAGGCATCAGCACAAGGAGTAGACAAACAGTGAGCATCAGACTGGGGCAGGTTTTTCTGAATTATGAGCAAAGTTTGGATAAAAATCTCTGTTTGGTGAAGTACGGAGCCCACAAAGTGCCTTGTATTAAATAATAAACAAAAGTTGTAAGAAGTCATTTCACTCTGTGCACAAATGCGTGTTCAGATTTACAATCCATTCCAGTGGTCTAAAAAAAAAGTGTGCATGCTTTCAGCTCCTGCTGTCCTTGGGTCAAAATGACCCCCGAAGCGTCAGTTTTAAAACACGCCTTGGAGTCATTTTAAAACAACATGCATACAATTTTTGGTGTGTCTGTTTTAGAAACAGTGCTCACAGTTTTGCAATTTGTTCCTTCACTCATGGAAACCCTGCTTTCTGTTTCTCTATCCGTTCCCAAAGTTAGAGAAATCAGCGCACGGTTTTTCAATCGGCACGTCAAAAAACGAAACTTGAAAACAGTGGGGCAGTCGACCACCCCGCACCACCCGCGGTGCCGTGCATTAGGTTTAGTTTTAGAGATAATTATGTTTATAGTGGTTTTAATAGGTTTAGAGATTCATATTTTTGGCTTTTTGTTTGTGAAACAAGGTCAGTGGAAGCTGGTTCTGGTTCGGTTGATTGGACCCAGTGTTACATTATATTCTGTGACCTGCAACAGTGCATGCAACACCGCCCCCTATGGTCACAATATACGGTGGTCACAGAATTTGGTGTAACACCGGTTCGCAACGCGCTCCAAACAGTAAATTGATTCATTTTTTGTTGTGTAACTGCGACGTGATGACATCACTACGAATACTCGACGTGAAATTAAAAAACTCTATAGATGTCCTAGGTATCGATGTGTCGATTACTCGAGTGGTCTGTTAAAGCCCTACTCAGCATCTCTGTAAATATATTCCATGTTACCGGTACTCTTAATTGTCTGGGAATGCTTCAGTGTCGGGATCAGTACAACCATGAAAACAAATTTGCTTACCTTTGCTTTGTTGGCTCCAACACCACCGAGTTTCCGGACAGGGAGGAAAACTTTTTCAGTAAAACGTTTTATCCTAATAGCCTGGCTCCCCTTCTCAGCAGTTTCACACTTTGAAAACGATAAATGTGAAAACTAAATGTTATAAATCTGTTCTTGCTTTGTGTTTATTCTCCTGAAACAAAAGTCTACAAAGAGGTTAACCCACCGGGATGATGCTGAACTCAACCTTCTCGTTGAGCTCCAGTTTCTTCTTCTCCATCACCTCCGACATGTCAAAGTAGAGCTGAGGGTTCTGGGAACACTTGATGAGTCCAGAGTCCTCTGAGAACTCGATCACAATGCCCTTACAGCAGAAAGACAGACAAGCAGGTTCAGTTTTAGACCCGGGTTAGATCCAAGTCGAACATTTTAGTTTCTGACGTGTTTTAATAGTTTGGTATGTTCATTAGAACCTTACATGTTGGCGTTGTTCATTAGACTCTACAAAAGAGTCTGGAAGAATTTCGATGAAAACTGCTCGCTCTTCTTCAGTCTCCTGGTGGGTGGCAATGCTGAAACGCACCTATAAAACGAGTTGGGCTCAGATTTAGGTACCGAACCACAGATCCAACATGAATCAAATAAGCTTGGTCCTTACCTTGTCTCCAACCAGCATGGTGGCTGTTGTTAGCAGATCTTTGGCAGTGAAGTAAAGCATCTTCTGTTCGCCACCAATGGTCATCACTAGTTGGCCCATTTCTGGTTCTGCTTGTTCTTTGTTTGCAGGTTTAGGAGTTTCAGTTCTTGTATCCTCAACCCCACCGTTCTCTTTGTCCTCCTCCACATTTTTCTTTTCCTCCTCCTCATGTTTCTTCTCGTCCTTCTCCACATGTTTCTTCTCCTCCTCCTCCACATGTTTCTCCTCCTCCTCTACATTTTTCTTCTCCTCCTCCTCCTCCTCTACATTTTTCTTCTCCTCCTTCACATTTTTCTTCTCCTCCTCCTTCACATTTTTCTTCTCTTCCTCCTCATTTTTCTTCGCCTCCTCACTTTTCTTCTCCTCCTCATTTTTCTCCTTCTCCTCATTTTTCTTCTCCTCCTCCTCCTCATTTTTCTTCTCCTCATTTTTCTTCTCCTCCTCCTCATTTTTCATCACCTCCTCCTCCATCAACTCCTCCTCAGTCACCTCCTGCTTTATCTTTATTTCTTTTATGTCTTCTCCCTCCTGAACCTTCATCCCCTCCTCTTCATCCTCTTTCTCCCTTTTTATTTTCACCTGACAAGAGAAAAAATATTTAATAATTTAATGCCAGACAGTGAGAGAATATAAATTTGTCTTTTTATACAGGATCTGGTTTCAACTAGAGATGCATGCTATTGGATTTTTTTGGCAGATATCCAATACCTGTACAGATATTTTTTTTTACCTAGACCTACTTCAGAGACTTCCTCTGCTGTGGAATTAAAATACTAGATTATTCTACATGGTCTGTGTCAGTTTGGCCTGCTACCAAAAGCAGATGCCGAAAAGGAGCTGAAAATGATGTAACTGTGATATGAATAATGTCCAATTTATTCATGACATTTACTCACTCTAACACAGTGACAGCACTTGGAACAGTGCAAATTTGTAAATTTTTTACACATCTAAACTCAACCTGTTTACAAGCGACAAGTGAAAAGCACATAAGTAGTGCATTAATAGATATACTCGAGTTTCTTAAATTAAAAATCAACTTAAAACAGAAGCCTTTTATATCAGTGAGTTATTTTGATGGCATGGCTGATGTCCGATATTTAACTTTATCACTAATATCGGTCGATACAGATACCATGCCGATAATATTGTGCATCCCTAGTTTCAACTGTAAAAAATTCCAATACAGGTAGTCCTCGGGTTACGACGGTCTCGGGTTATGACGGTCTTGTCTTACGACGTTTCGAGGTTACGAACGCATCTCCCTTATTCAAGTTACGCGGTTACATCGGTTTTTACGTCACTTTTTACGTCGGTTTTACAACGTTAAACGTCGTAACGCGGCGGCGCAGCAGCGGAAGGATACAGTTACGCGGTGCAGCGGCGGAGGAATACGTACTGTACGGAGGAGGACGGCGTCGCTAGCATCCC
>JARVLU010001196.1:13329342-13339521 GCA_031762415.1 Simpsonichthys santanae | reverse complement strand
TCTTTCGTTCTTTCTTTCGTTCTTTCTTTCTTTCCTTCTTTCTTTCCTTCTTTCTTTCGTTCTTTTTTCTTTCTTTCGTTCTTTCTTTCATTCTTTCATTCATTCTTTCTTTCGTTCTTTCTTTCGTTCTTTTTTTGTTCTTTCTTTCGTTCTTTCTTTCGTTCTTTCTTTCTTTCCTTCTTTCTTTCCTTCTTTCTTTCGTTCTTTTTTCTTTCTTTCATTCTTTCTTTCATTCATTCATTCCTTCTTTCTTTCTTTCGTTCTTTCTTTCGTTCTTTCTTTTGTTCTTTCTTTCATTCTTTCATTCATTCTTTCTTTCGTTCTTTCTTTCGTTCTTTCTTTCATTCTTTTTTCGTTCTTTCTTACGTTCTTTCTTTCGTTCTTTCTTTCATTCTTTCTATTATTCTTTCTTTATTTTCTAATCCGTTAAACAAAAAAATTATTTGTACACACTCAAGAAGAAAATCTTTCATCATCGTCCAAATGTGGACTTTGTTCATTAGATACTCTTTTTGTTCATCGTAAAACTTTATGAGTTCTTAAAGGTCCAGGACTGTTCAGGTAAAACGGTCAGCAGGGATCTACAGCTCCAAATCATTTGATCTCTGGAGCTAAAATATAAAGGAGGACAAAAGTGTTTTATGTCCTCTTTCAGGGGCGAGTCTAGGATCCAACCTTTTGAGGTGCTTAGCCCCAATACTGACACCGGCACCTGGCATTGCCATTTAAGTACTAACCAGGCCAGAGATCATGTGTTTTCAGGGTGGTACAGCCATAAATGAGGAGTTCAGTTACAAATAGGACTTTTAAAGGATCATAGTAAACAAAGACTAACCTTACACAACCAGAAGTTACAACATATATCTACATATAAAACACACAAAACAAAGCACAACTAGCTTTAATTTAACTATACAATGTAATTATAACAGAAAATGGAAGATTTACCTGTAGTCACCTTTAAACAGATGAACTTGTGGTACTTCCTGCTTATCACTGTTGTATTCAGCTGATCAGCTGATCATGTGGTTGGCTGTCAGCATTCATCCATCTTTTACATTTTTTCAGACTTCATTTAGTGTTTTGAAATGGAATAAACTGTATTCCACCCTCTAAACACTCAGGGAAACACCTGTCTGGATCACACGTTCTCCACTGACAACGTTGAACCATTTTTCTGATTATTTTTCATGAAGTCCCTCTGATCACAAAGAGTTCATAATGCAAAACCCCAACAACGTTGTCGGAGGAAAAGTTGGTGCAGCTCCTGCAGGTAAGGGGCGTTCACTTTGGGACAAATTGAGGGTCACCGATTGGTCAGTTGCTGATGAGCCTACTGGACTGATTGACAGGTGGTGTTGAGGATGTGATCCATGCAAAGCAAAAAAAAAAAGTCAGATTTTACTGTCCTGTTTTTGAGTGTGATCACTGATTCCATTTTTTTAATCAAATTTAAGTAAATAATTTTGGTGAATCTAAGATCTGGGAGCTTCTTTGCAAATTTGTAATGATGGTTTCTTTATTTTTCAGGGGTGCTGAGTTAAAATTTAGGGGGTGCTTGAGCATCCAGGGAAAACTAAATGGTCTCAGGCAGTTTTTACATGTACATATGTATTTATTAGACTTTGGTGTCCATTTCAAATAAACAGAAGTGCCTTAAAGGTTTCAGATTAGATTTTATTTATTTAAATTAGGAAAATATAAGCTAAAACACTGAAATGTATAAAAGTAAAGTAGTCAGTGTCTTCAAAAAACATAAAACTGTGAAAAAAAACAATAACTCTGATTAAAAAAATAAATTAAAAAAGTATAATTCAACTGGACCTAGATATATTTTAAATGGTTTTGTGATGCTGTGATTTGACTTTATGATTATTTATGTGCAGAGTTGTATGATTTGGTTGGTTTGTTTGTTTGATTCCTCAATTCATACACATTTTTAAACATTTTCAACATGAGTACATGATGAAGTGTCCACTGAAAGCCTGTCCCTGTCTGTCTCAGGTGTGTGTGTGTTCTTTGAGCCGACCGGTAAATCTTTGCTGTCGTTGTGTTTTTTGGCAGCAACTCAACCCAAACTCTGGATCAACGGAGACTTACTCTTCTGTGGTGATCCGCTCCAGGTAGACACGAAAAGAGAAAAAGGACTAAAAGATGGAAATGTTGGATGCTCTTTTAAATTTGTTTTAGATTTAAGAACTATTTACATTTAACGTTTTTAACTGTGTTGCTACTGTAGCTCGCTGTATTTTAAATTTATGCTCAGACTCTATTAAAGTGGCCTAACATTATGAAAAATTAACCCATCATGCACGTAGTTAAAGAAACATTTAAAGTTTAGTGTCGATACGATGGTGTTAAGAGTAACATGCTTTTTGTATATTCTGATTTAAATTATTTTCAAAATGCTCATTCACATGTAACGTTGTACTGTTTTCTCATGTTGATGCCATCTTGTATGATGTAACCATGAATTAAAAGCGGTCAGCAACAAGTTTAAGATTTAACATGAACGCATCTCAGATGTTCAGGAAGGACCAGTTTTATTCACACTTGTCTCAGTTTAGATCATTCAAACATGAAAAAAAGATTTGCATTTTAGTAGATTAATGAGTATTCAAAAGAAAATGATACAAGTACAGTGGGGTGGATTTTTATTGTTTTTACTGCTTTGAGAGTTTAGGAGTTTACTTCCATATACAGTATATAAATTTTGTATGATTAAATAAAAAATATCTGTATTGTTTAATACTCAATACATGTGAGATTATTTTGACTGTTAAAAAGCGCAGCTGCTTGTCGTTCATCTCATCAACTTGGTTTTTTTTTTAGTTTGTTGTACTTCCTTTTTGTCTTCTCATTTCATTTTGATGTTCTTATCTTCTTGTGGCCATTAATAGAATAAACCACAGTCACCGTATTCTCATGTTTCTTGTGTATTTGGTTGGAAACAGTTCTGCAGACATGCCGCTTTGTGTGATTCATGAAAGCTCACATCTGCAGAAGATCACCACCAGCATGATTTCCTCGTTCTTTGTTTCTCGCGATTACTGCAAACGTGGAACCAATCTCTTGAACGTGCCTCATTCTGTAGACTTCTTCCAGTGAATGGAAATGTTTTCACGTGTTTCAGTTTGGTGGCGTGTGACAGAACGCAGCGACGGATCCTGCACACTCTTCATATAAAATTCACTGATTCATTCAGAATCAATACTTTTCAGACAGTGATGGGAAATATCCAGTCCTGCCTTGAACCCACTGAGGAAAAGACAAGCTCTGCCTGCGCTTTGAGATTTACTGAGCCAAGTGTCAGAAAATCTTTTTTTAATAACACTTAAATTTTCCACGAGCTCCTTGGTGTTGAAGGATGCTTAAGAGTACTGGAGCCATCATGAAACTTTTGTCTCCTCCCTCAGTGGCTGTGACAAACCTTGGCAAAGCTTTAGAAATTAATTTGTATTTAATCAAAATGAACTTTGTAATTGAGCTAACGACTATTTAAACCTGTTCTGTTCTTTATTCATTCTATGTTTCAGTTAAACATGTTCAAACCCCCCCCCCCCCACCCCCAAATCCTATGTCTGCCCCTCCTCTAATGAGAGAAATAAACCTAAGAAGTGCATAAATACTACATAAGAGAAACCAGCGAGCACACTGATGTCCCCACTGAAGAACCTAAATGGTTAATGTTCAAGATGAGTGTTTTTCTGGACCAGAATTGAACTGGGAATACAAGTAAACCTTAATGTTTTTAGTGCAAAATATTCACAGGAGTGTTAAACTCAGTTACTTAAGGGGGACAAAAATAAAAATGTGGTCCAAGTCACGGGTCAGTTTCAGTCGATTCATTAACTCAAGTCAGATATCTGATGTCTTTGCTTAGTTGTACTGGTTGGAGACCAACAAACTGTTTCTTGGTCCTCTTTTTTTTTTTTTTGGTTCATCAGCAGGTGTTTAACTGGTTCATTTTGATGTTGCTCTTCCACATCAAAATCAAAGATGACTGAAAACTCCAATTTTTTTTTTCTGGTTTCAAAGTTAGTCAACTGTCATGGGAAGTATTCATTAAGCAGAGTTATTTTAATTAATTAGCAAAATGAGAAGTAAAAAACATATTTTACATTTGAAATATCATCTTACAGAGGCTCAATGGGATTAACCTGCTTAAATAAAGGTTGAACATCTCGGGGGCCCAGACAAGAAGTTAACAAGAACTAGATTTGGTCCACGGGCCAAATTGTTTTTCTAACTACTCAGTTCAAATGGTTTTTATGTACTTGTATGTGGTGGCGGTCATTTTGGATTTAAACGTGGCAACCCAATTTTTTTAAATAACTTTTTTTTACATATTTTATGTAGCCACACACAAAAAAATGGAAGTCATAATAATCTCACTTATTTTTCAAGTCATCATTGTCACGTCACAGACAGACAGAGGGAATTTCTTCTTCTCCTTTTTGCTTTAAAAATGAGGTAGGTGGGTCTGAAAGCAAATTTTTATTCCAGAGGCTTGAAAAAAAACTAAAAATTATCTTTGTGAGGCTGTAGTTTTTCTACTAAGCATTACTCTTTCATAAAACAATAAATCCCCAACACAGTGTTCCCAGTATGTAAACAGTCTTTGAGTTTTCCCTCAGTGAATCCTGCAGGAGATGTTTCAGACACAGGGAACACTCAGACCTTAATGTCTGAACGCTCCCTGACTATCAGTATTACTTGTTCACGAGTGATGGTAGGATGAAGAGGGAGATGGATGGATTGGAGCCTCATTCTCAATAATGAGGGTGTTGTTTCAGTCTGTCGTGGTGAAGAAAGTGTTGAGTGGAACGTCAAAACTCTGGATTCCAGCCCTCACCTATGGTCACGAGGTATCATGGCCAAAAAAATGAGATCACAGATACAAGCAGTCAAAATGAGCTTCCTTTGTAGGGCAGCTGGGCTCAGCCTTACAGGGTGAGGAGCTCCATCATCTGGAGGAGCTCAGAGTAGAGCTGCTGCTCCTCCGCATCAAAAGGAGTCAGCTGAGGTGGTTCAGGCGTCTGAGGACCTCCTGGATGCCGCCCTAAAGATTTTCTGAGTGCATCCCACTGGTAGGAGGCCCCATGGAGGACCCAGAAAATACAGATTGTATCTTCTCTGGCCTGTGAAGGCCTCGAGGTCCCTCAGAACAAGCTGTAAAATGTTGCTGGGGAGAGGGAGGTCTGGGTTTCTCTCCTGATCCTGTTGCCTCCACAACCTGATTATGGATCAGCAGGAGAAGATGAAGAAGAATGAAGAGTAATATTTGTGCACTGTAATGCTTGAGAGTGTGGACCCCAGAAAGATTTGTCGCCTCTCTGGTGAAGACTAATGAGGATCTTTAACTTAGAAAACAAGACAAGCAAAGTTAATTCATGCTGACTGCACGTGGTTGAACCACTTGGGGGCAGAGCAGCACCTTCATGTCAGCTGCCTCATCCCTGTACACTAAAATAAATTCACATTTATTTATTTTTCTATTGCTGACGTGGTCATGTGTTTCATGGAGGGTGGAAACTGAATCCAGCTGCATGTGGAACAGCAAGTGCATCTACTGAGATAAATGACTTCATCTTCCAAACAGTGATCCGACCAGTGAATCTGTGTAAAACAGCCTCAGGCTGTTTGTGGATGGAGAGGCAGTGAACAGATGCTGCGGTCAGGTGGCTCCATGTTTCAGAACCATCCTCTGCAAAGTGTACGTGCTAAACTCCTGCTCACACCACTGATGCTCCTTCAGAAGAACAACCTCACAGTCCTCTCACCAAACATCCTTTTCTTTAAACAAGATTTCACATTCGGTTGAAATTCAGAAAAGCTTTCAGGAAGAGAGGGTTTGAAAAGGAGGGCCCACAAGCATGCTGCAGTGTGCAGGAACACGCACGTGAAGGGCCAGAATTATTTATTTAAACCAGATGGTGTATGAGGTAGGCCCGTCACCATAACAAATTTTGCTGGGCGATTAATTGTCTCAGAAATTATTGTGATAAACGATAATATTGTTTGAAATTTGTCAATGATTAGTAATTATTGTCAAATTTAAGAAGAAATGGTGGTTCATTTTTGTATGTAGTAACTTTTTTGACTACTGGATGGTAGTATCAGACTGTCTGAACCGAAGGATGGCCAGTGAGGGCGCAAGCAACATATTTCTTCAAGAAAAATGGGAGGGAGGCACATTGCCGTGACATGGGTTCTCAGCTTCTTTTTGCAGAGAAAAACAACTTTTTAGATGAAGGCACATTTTTCAACCATGAATTTCAGAGCTTCGCCAAGACGGAGGTTTTTTCCCAAGGTCGGCCTGTTAGCTTAGCTTCTCAGTTTAGCTGTTTTTAACAATACAAAAACACAATTTTTGGACAGCTAAAACAGATTTTAAAGAGAAGAAAGAAAGGGAGGGATCAGTGAAGAGCACCGGATTTAGCCTTTTGTCATCCAATCTCTTCAGTGAAAAGAGAGAGACACGAAGAAACAATAAAGCCGATAAATAAAAATGAGGTTGATAATTTTCATTTATCATGCGATTAATCGATTTATTGTTTATCGCGACATGATATGAAGTCCTATTAGTGACAAAAGTGCTTGTGTCTACATGTAAAGTGTGTATGTATGGATGGAACCTCATATATGGTGCTGCCTCTGCAGGGCGACGTCAGTCTTTAACGAAAGACGACAAAAAGACAGAAGTTTGAGAGGACAAATGCAACATGCAGCGGAGACAAAGGAGCAGTAAAAACAAGTGAAACAGACAAAAACAGTGCAATCATTAAAGGAATAAATAAATAAATACAGTAAATAGGTACAAATTATACCCTATTGTATGTTTGTCACGTTTTATATAGAATGACTTTGTACCAAAAGTCTTACAGTGCATGTGCAACATGGGGCTAGTTTAGTTCAAAATGATTTGGTGCACAGACGTAAATAATGTGTGAGCTTTGTTCTGATTCTATTATAACGTCTTCTGAGTTTATTTTCTGGACTCAGTCAGAAAGAAAAAGAGACTTTCACACATTTTAACTTCAGTTTGAGGTTTAACTGTGAGATGGTCTTGAAAAAACAAGCACTTCCTGTGCTTGTTGTGGTGGTGATTGGGGGGGGGGGGGCAGGCTCCGCAGGCATAGAGAGGAGCAGCAGCTCTTTTCTGAACCTTCCTTTTGTGAACAGGCAGGTTGATGATAATTAATTTGAGTTTTTTTCAAGTTGATTTTAAATTTATAAAGTTTTAATCTGGGCATCAGAACATTTAAGGAACACTGGAGAAGTGCTGAGAATGCAGAGTTTGGGTGTTCAGGTCGTGTTTGTCATCGCCCTGATGACTGCAGCTCCTGTGAAGGCCGACATAGGTAAATATAAAACATCTAGTTTTTGTTATACTTGGAAGTAAACAGGAAGGTTTTAGTGTCGTGTGTTGGATTTAAGAAAATTCACATTCTGTCACAAAACATGTTTTTTTTTTAAGTTTTTTTTTCAGCTTTTCTCCTATTTCCTGTACTGTGGTTGCACCTTCATCTAACAGTCTGAAAGTTTTAAATCATTCACGTAACTTGTTCTCCAGTGTTTGTTCTGTTTCAACAATTCATGGATGAAAACGTTCGGCTCATTCAGGACATTCTTGCTGTGACTTTTGGTGTTTGTGCCATTAGTACTTTGTGAAATATTTAGCTTTGTCGACCATGTTTTCCTCATTGAAAACAAATGGAGCTCTCTTCTCATCCTTCAAACCCTTTAAAACCTTTACTGCTCATTTCAGCAACTTTTTTAGGTATTTTCAGCTCATTTTAGCTTTTCAGTGCTATTTATTTTTACTAGTTTTTGCCTATTGTGCTTATTTCTACTAATTTCTACTTGTATGCTCGTTTCAGCCTCTTTCTGGCAAATTCTTTTTTTTTTTTTTCCTTTTTGTTTTTTTTTTCCTAATTTCAGATTTTGTTTTGTCATCTCTGTCTATTTCAGCGTATTCTGCAAATGTCTGCTGCTTTCTGCTTTTATGTTCAAATGTCAATTTTTCAGATTCAATTCATTAACAGTTTTGTGATTATTCTTTCAGCTTCTTCAGCAGCTTTCAGCAAAAATTCAGCTGGAGTTGAACCGGCGATCTTCTAATCACATGCACCTTCTCTAGCCTCTGCACCACCACTCCCTTACAATCTCCCAGTTTTTTATGTTGTTTTATTATTATCATTAATATTGATATTGTTATGATCTGACAGTATAAATATTCATGTGCACAGTTATATTAAATCACGTATTTACAGAAACACAGATTAAGCTACGATGTGCACGAGATGAGTAAAGTCAAGTGGAGACGTGCTTGAGCTCTCTGGTTGTCTTAGAAAAGGGGGCGGGGCATCGTTGCAAATTAAAAAGCTAAAACAAGTTTAACCAAGGGTGGTGCAGTTGGTAGAGATGTTGCCACTCAGTGAGAAGGTCGCCGGTCCAAATCCCGGCGGGGGTTTCAAACAAAAAAAAACGAACTGCCTGAATGTACACGGACCGGCCTTTCTGGGTGGAGTTTGCATGTTCTCTCCATGCTGCATGGGTTTTCGCCAGGTACTCTGGTTTCCTCCCACAGACCAAAAACATGCACGTTAGGCTGATTGGTAACTCTAAATTGTCTCTAGGTGTGAGTGAGAGACTGAATGGTGGTTTGTCTCTGTGTCCCTGTGATGGACTGGACACCTGTTCAGGCATGTAAAGATAATGGATGGATGGAACTTTAACCAAATAATGTAACGTAATTTATGTTTGTTTCAAGGAGGAGCAACGTTCTGGAGAAAAACAGTCACACTGACGTGTCCAGAAAGTGGGAAATGGTTTAACAGTGCAAACGAACTTCTAAGAGAAGCCACCACAGAACACACGTTTGACTATAAACGCCAGGTCAAGTACAGCTGTAAATATGGTGCAGGACCAGATGAGAAATCTTATACTTTCTACGTAAAGGGAAAGGGTAAGTAACAATATCGTTCCATGCTTTCTTTATTTTGTTGCCTGGGTAACATTGAACTGACCTTTGACCTCTCTCTGTCCCAGTCTGTGATAACTGCTTCGAACTGGATGGGCTTTTCTTCATGTTGATCATCGTTGTGGATCTGACGGCAACGTCATTTCTGATGATGATGATCTACAGGTGCAGCAAGAGAAACACCTCAGACACGCCCGCTCGCACTCCCATAGGTGAGAATGATCGATTTATTCAGCTCGAGTCTCACGTTCTTTTTGTCTCTACATCAACTGGTTCACACCTGTTCTCTGTTCGTCTTCTAGCTCCGGTTAAATCAGGAGGCCAAGGTCCGCCTGTCCCCTCGCCAAACTATGAGGTGACTTTGGTTTGAGTATGTTCAAATGAAAACATCCTGTTAAATGCAATAAATCTTTGTGATAAAGATGCAAATATTTAGCTGATTACATCGTTACTCCTTCCCATGCCCATCAAACATCAGGTGGGAGGAACAGTTGCAAAGAATAAAGGCTCATCTGGTTTGTTTCCTTCCAAATTCATATCTAAACATTTGCTTTTAATTAGGGGTAAATAGCTCATAGATTTAAGCAAATGTCACAAGTGGATTTTTATTTTTAGTTTGCAACACTTTAAGCAATTGGGAGGACTATTTGGACTAAGATCTGTGATTCTAGTGACATCAAGTAGCTAAAATGGTTTTGGGCTCTGGTCTCTGAAATCAGGAGGACAGAAAGTAAAACAAAAATTATGAACATTATTTAAAACAAAATGAGCTTACAGCTTATATTGCTATCTCAAATGGGCACATTGTCATAAAAGAACAAACTAGAGAAATGTCATTTCCTGTGAAAATGCTCTTTGCTGAGTGATTTTTGCTGAAAGCTGCCGAAGAAGTTAAAACCAGCCGAAAAGATTTGAGCCCTGAACAATTTGAACAGCTGACATTTGCTGAAAGCAGGACAATAAAAGCCAAAAGTAGCAGAAAAGAGCTGAAATAGGCAGAGGCTAAATATATGACAAAAATTCAGAAATTACAAACAAAGAAATAGTAAAGAGCAGAAAAAAAACTGAAATTAGCAACAACAAAAGTAGCAGGACTTGTTTTTATGCTGAAAAGGGTTTAAAGGTCGTGTGACATGATGTTTGAGCTTTGCATAAAATGGCACAACATATATATCTTGTATAATTCAGCTATG
>JARVLU010001196.1:13317406-13329242 GCA_031762415.1 Simpsonichthys santanae | reverse complement strand
TAGCTGAATTATACAAGATATATATGTTGTGCCATTTTATGCAAAGCTCAAACATCATGTCACACGACCTTTAAGACTGAAAGGAGCATTAAAAGTTTAAATAATTAGAAAGAATCATAAAAGATGGAAATTAGCCAAAACATTGTTGAAAAAGGCGAAAATCCACAGAAAATGCATAAAACGTAGTTGAAAAGGCTTAAGTTTGAAAACAGAAGCTAAAAAACACTGAACCAGAGAAAAGCAGTTAAAAGTTTTAAACAGCACAAAAGAGAGCTCCGTTCATTTTTCAATGTGACAAACATGGCCGACAAAGCTAAATACTGTATCTCAAAAAGTAAAAATGGCACAAACACCAGACGTCAGAGCCAGAACGTCCTGAATGAGCCCAACGTTTTGACACAGAGACCGGAGTTGTAACACTTTTTGCTTCAGCACCTGTGACTTGTTGAATTTTTGAGCTATAGCGCTCAAACCTTTACACAAAGTGCACACATTTGTCTTCTACACATGGCAGCCATTCAGACCTCTGCAAGATTATCATGGTCCCTGATGAAGTGATGTCAAATACACGGTTTTCTTTTGTTACAACCTACTCTACTACGTTGTAACAGGAGTGTGTGCACGTGTAAATCAGTGTTGGACTACAGAACAAACTTCCTTAATGATGTATGCCTCATGGACGCCAGTGTAAAGAACATTAGGTCAAATAAAATCAGTGTCTATACTATATTCTTAATCAGAGTCACAATGGTGACAAATGAATGGAAACCCTGGAGTGCAGGCTTGTTGTGCCCAAAGAGACTGTACAAGGTACATTTTACCCACACTTCCGTTGGCTTTGAGTTGCCAAATGGCTCCATACAGACACAACAGGTGTCATCATGAGCTCTCAGAATCCTCAGTAATGGCTTTCAACATTTTCTTGACCAGCTCTCTCTCCATCTTTGCTTGCCTTCATTCCTTCTCTTTCCTTGCCTCCTCCTCTTTCTCCATCGATGTTTGCGTCACTGGTGGTGTATCAGTGTATCAAACTCCAACCAGAAAAGTCCCGGGCTGGGATTTGAACTGGCAACCTGCTCTATGAGAGACAACAGCTCTACCAACTGCACCACTGTGCCGCCGGCCTGTGGACTGGAAACCAGCTTGAATGTTTTGGGGTGTTGCAGCTGCAGGCAGAGCAGCCTTCACAACACGTGTAACATCATAATACATGATAGTGTATATCATCATCATCTTGACAGGATTCAGTTTCATCCAAGCATTTTTTTTAAACATTTGCAGGCACATCTCTGTCAGTCTTTCTTTCCCACTGCTTAGGCATTCTGTAAAATTATTAAAATCAAGAAAGTTTTCTTAGTTGTATGTCGAAATGGTTGTAACTCTTTTTAAAGTTGTGTTACAACCCACCCTCACAACTGTCAGCCATTGTTTAGCTGTATTAGCATAGTGGTTTGAAATTAGCAGGGGAAAAATTCAATGTAATATAGTTAATATGGTTTCATCAGCAATAGTATAATTACTAAACAAAATATAGTCTTGATTCAAAAAATGTACTTTTTTTTTTTAACCTCAAAATCAGTTTTTTTTTTTTTTTTTTCTTTATATAATCTGCGTGCATTTGTTTCAAAGCTTGGCACTCATCCTGTGGGATCAGGGAGGAATTGGGTAAACACTGGGATGATCATATGACTCCTATCTTATCCATGATTGGTGGAATTGGTGGCGTCACAACCCTCTCCATGTTGCAACCATCCTACGTGAATTGTTGAAATAGAACAAACGTTGCTGGACGAGTTCCGTGCTGAAAAACCTACGGAAGAAAAACAAATCTGAACAATTAGAGTGATGCAGAAACGTTCAGACGATAAATAAAGTTGTTGTCACGTGTTGCTTTGCGTGCACTGGGTGATTAACGTCCTAAAACAAAAGGTTCTTCTCTGGACATTGTAAGATCTGAACTGAAGTAGCTCCCTTAACTTTTCAAATGTTGCTGTGGTGTAAAGATGTGCAGCATGGTTCATCTCTGTGAACATTTGTTTGTTTGTTTGTTTTCATGCAGTGTCTGAACCTGAACACTCGATCAGCCGACACCTATTCCACTGTGGTCAACAGGATGGGATAGAGCCGGGTCGACTGAAGGACCACTCTCCTGAGTCCACCTGTGGGGAAACAGTGGACGTTGTTGTTCTGGTCTGACTGAGTGATGCAGCTGGTCTTGAACAACTGTCGAACGTCTTTTGATTTGTGCGGTGCAGCCACTGTCGCAGCTTCTCTTCTGAGGCGCTCTTCGTGTTCAAAGTCACTCTGAAATCCCCTCAGCGAGATCACACGTCCAACCTTTAAATGTATCTTTGTGGGTTGTGTTGTCAGGGACAGTCTGGAGGAGAACAACTAATGAGGAAGTTTTTTTTTTTTTTTTTTTTGCTTAGCTCTTGGGTCAAAACAAGGAGAACAAAGTTGTTAATTAGAGATAAAATATCATAAAGCAATACAAACCAAAATGTTTTTATTATAAATTGTTTCAGTACATGCTCTGTGTGTGTGCCAGCCTGTACAAACCATAATTAAGACTTTTATTGTGAAGGATGAAAGGAAGCTGACCACACCTCAGACTGGCTCAAAAAAACAAGTTGGTATTTTTGTAGTTTTCTCAGTTAAAGTGCACCTTTGACCTTCTGCTGCAATAAGACTAAAAACAACAATAGTTTTGGACTTTTTTCTTCTGATAGTAGTTTGACATCCTGCTGGATCAATGTTGATAGAATCCATCAGAAACAGTTCTGTTGGGTCCTTTAGACAAAACAAGTTGTAGTGTAACGCTGTGAAATCAGCTTTAAAAGTATTTTTTTAATGTCACGAAAGAGAATAACAGCAGGCGGTAGATCCCAAGGCGCCGTTGAAGAAATGACCAACTGTTGTTGTGTTTTGTGCCTCTCTGGGTACATTTTTCAGGGGGACATGTCCATATTTGAACTCTTCCATGTGATATTTTAAGGCTTGTAAAGGCACAAGACGGCATCATCTCAACTGTCATGTTAAAGCCAATCAAACTCAACATGTTTTTTAATTATTATTATTATTATTACTTTTATATTTTTCTTTATTTTCTGCTCAGGTCACAGTTCAACACATGTTCACACTTTGATATCCACAAACACACACCAACGTTGGTAACAATTACATCCATGGAGCCGCATGCTTTTTGGGTTTTTATGGTATATTTACTGTACATATTACTTTGAGTAATCAGTGTTTTATGTTAAAGGTTGATTGGGAGCACTGTTGAATTGATTTTGAAATATATATATCAGTTTAGTACAACCACAACCAGTTTGTCATGTTTTATGTCTTACAGTGTAAAAACAGCTGTCCTGATTATAAAATAAACCAGAATCGACTCTGTTCTCGTTTCTCTGTTTGTATTCGGTTGGAAACAGACAAGTCATTTGCAGCTTGTCCTCCTCGCTCTTCATTTCTTGCCAGCGACAGACGAGCTGCAAACATCACGCTCATCTAAACTCAGTCATTACACGTAGACTCAGTACCGTCAGGCTCGTGATGGAAAAGTTGCATCACGTCGACTTGTGTTTGTGACAGGAGGCGGCTGAGGCGGTGGAAATAAAACTGATGCAGCTCAGAGGTGCAGCGTTGGGAGGAAACACCCCCACACTCACTGCTCGGTTATCTCCAGTCATCTGTGCACCTGCTGTATGTTGGTGTCAGTGGGGGGAGGGGTCAAGCCCCTCCCACTCAGAGGCCTACCTCTGCTCTACTGTGATGGAGAACATCCGGGTGCTGATCAGCTTCACACATGAAGCTGGTCGTGTGTGTGTGGGGGCGGGGGTGCTTATTTAGGCTTTTTGCAGCAAAAATGGAGACAAAAGTCATAAACAAAGAATTTTAGCTCATATTTTCAGATTAACATCCTCGGCTCATTTCTGTTCTGTGTCTCAGTTTCCTGCCCTTCACTTTGTTTCTGTTCCTCCTTCCTGTTCCTCTCAAACCAAGCTGGTTGAAGCAGATGGCCGCTTGTCCTGAGCCTGGTTCTGCTAAAGGTTTCTTCCTGTTAAGAGAGTGTTTTTCCTTCCCACTGTTGCCTTTGTGCTTGCTTAGGATGGAAGTCTGTGATGAAATGAAGACAGTGCAATCTGCTGGCTACCCTACCTTAGATACATATTGTTACTACCGTATTTTTCCGGTATATAAGTCGCAGCTTTTTTGCATAGATTTGTCAGTCCTGCAACTTATACTCCAAAGTGACTTATATAAGTTTTTTTTTTTCAATATTCATAACGCAATTTTGGCTGATGCTTTAAATTTCAAAGAACTGCAACAGCGAGACCTCCCATGCGTGCATTCGCTTCACTCAGCTGGTGCAGGCGGAGGAACACTGGAGAGCTAGCGATGGATGGATTGATGGATGGATGGATGGATGGTGCTATACCACCCAGGTGAAATGAAGCTGTTTTAACCATTGAATAAATGCATAATAAATGCAACTTATATGCCAAAGTGACTTATATATGTTTTTTCCTCTTCGTGATGCTTTTGTTGACTGATGCAGATTATATGCCAAAAAATAAGGTAATTGTATTTTTACGTATGTGAATGTTTCTGTTCAGTGCCCTGAGATGACCTCTGTTGTGACTTGGTGCTTGTGGGGTGTCGTTTGTAAAGTTACACAGTCACAAATTAACAGTAATATTTTGGTTTATTTAGCCTTTCATAATAAAAAATGCATAGTTTTTGTTTTCAAAGTCATATTTTAACCATGTTATTCATAAATTCACAAATGTCATAGTTCCAAACTAAATATTTAATTTACAAGTTAAATATTTTGTTCACAAACTAAATACTTAACTTGCAAGTTACATATTTAGTTAGTAAACTAAATATTTAGGTTTAAATTAAACATTTAATTTTTAAACTAAATATTTATTGTACATGCTAAATACAATATTTTTTGCCAAACAAAACATTTAATTGCAAAAATAAATATTTAATTTGCTAACTAAATATTTGACTCTCACCTAAATATTTAACTTGCAAGCTCAATATTTTAATTACTGTACAGTATTTAAAATCACTGATCTGCTGCAGCCATATGTCCCTCAGTACTCTCTGAGATCAGCAGACCAGATGCATTTATTGGTTCCAGGAGCTCATTTTAAGCTCAGGGGTGACAGGACCTTCTCTGATGCAGGTCCAAGACTGTGGAATGAGTTACCACTACATGTCAGACAGGCTCTCTCTCTCTCTCACTGTTTTTAAGTCTTGTTTAAAAACTCACTTTTATTCCCTGGCTTTTGAAACTTAATTTAACTTCACTGTGTTTTTATTGTTTTAGTCAGTTTCTTATCTTCACCTCTGTAGATTCATGTAGTTTATCCTGTGTCCTTTGCTTCTTTGTTTTGCTGAACAGCATTTTGGTTGACCTTGTTGTTGTTTTTTTATTTTTTTGTTGTTTTTTTTTTTTTTTTTTTTGTGTGTGTGTGTGCTTTATAAATAAAGCGGTACAGTTTGTTTTTTCCTTGTTCAAGCAGTGCAGAGTGATGGATCCTGGCGAGCGGAGGGAGACATTGTATCCACCACCAGGCTAAATTGTGATGGGGTCCCTGACCACCACACATTAATCTTTGGCCACCCCAACAATTTCAGGAAACTATACTTTTAAGCAATAAACTAGAAACCATAGTATATGCCTCACAGTTGAGGAACAGTTTCAGCTCAGCTTATAGTTTGTTCTGCAGTGAATGTCTGAAACTTAGGTTCAAGTCTGGATTGTGTCTGCCTGTCTTGTTAGGAGTCACTAGTGTGTTGCTGTTAGGCTTTAGAGACAACATGAAGTACGTTGAGGTTTTGGACAGTAGTAGGTCAGTCAGTGGTGTATGTCCCAGCGTCTGCATCTATGCACAGTCCTACAGTAGAACCTACAGTTTATTATTTAATATTTACAGCAATTTCTCAAAAAAAAAATGAATATAGTTTTATTGTTAAAAAACTGATTACAACATTCGTTTCAAACCCAAATTAAGCTGTTCAGTCAGGTTCATCTCCAGTCAAATCATTACAAGAAGACAGCATATATTATTTACCAGTTTTTAATACTGGAAAATTTTTGAACATGAAAAAAAAAAACAGCATTAAAACACTCCAGCAGCTGCACACTGTTAGTAACACAGTGACATGACGGACATCATGGAGACACATCTGCACACAGCTTAAAGGAAAACTAACTGGAGCTCGTTCAGCTTAAGCAGCCTCATGTACAGCAGGTTACATCAGCATTGGGGGTGGCGGGGGTAAACTCCTCCAGAAGCACTCTGATCAAATCCTCCTGCAGGACGATGGAGCGGGCCTCTGTCTACATTTCTGACGACATCGTATTCGTCTTTGGACTGTTTGTGTATCAGTGGCTGAGTGAAGAGGGACAAAGATGTCATTTTATTTTGAAAGGCGCTCTGATTTAATCCTGTTTAATGGAGGTGTTCAGGGTTGGGCTCACCTGGTAATGTACGCTGCTCGTGCTGGGTTGGTTAGGGATCAGGTTCTGTCGATCAGACCCTGAGAACAGAAAACAAGGTAAGAAGACAACAAGCAGCACTCAGATGTCGCTCAGGGGTTTGAACAGTGAATGTTTGTAGTTTTGGAGTCGAGTGTTTTTCTGGACTGGAACTGAACAGGAAATGCAAGTAAACCTAAATGTTTGGGATGGAACATATTCAAGTGGGCAGGAGTTACACTGGAGAAGAACAGAGGGAGGAAATCATTTATTTATATAATTATTGCTTGTCTGAGGCGGCGCAGTGAGGGATCCTGGTGGGTGGAGGGAGCTCTTTTATCCACCACTAGACGTAATGGTGGAACCAGGGGTGGCCAATGGTGGCCTTGGCCCCCATAGAATATTTGGCCACTTCAAGGTCCATCACAATCATTTGAGGAAACTATACAGTACGTTAAAGCAATAGCAGAACTAAAAAGTATAGTTTCTGCAAAATGATTGGGATGGTCCATTTACATATACCACAGCGAACTAGTCGCACGAAGACTTGCAATTGTTTTTACACCGGATGCCCATCCTGACACAACCACAGACCACCGAGCTACCACAGCCCTCTGTGTGGAGCAGAGGGCTGTGGATAAGTGAAGCAGTCACACCTGTCTCCACCCTCATCTGCCCCAGAGTGGGGCAGATGAGGGTGGAGACAGGTGTGACTGCTTCACTTATTCCACCCACATTTTTGATGTTGTCGGTATCGGTGCTTGAACCGGCGATCTTCCAATCACAAGCTCACCTTCTTAACCTCTGCACCACAATTCCCACTAATGTTGTTGTATGTTACGTTAGTAGCGTAACACATAGTAACATTTCTTAGACCTAGATGCAGCCAGAGACCAAAGTTCCAGTTATCTACAGGTATATATACATGTATGATGGTTTTTATTTAGTAACCTTTATTCAACCAGGTAAATCTCATCACCTTGCTCCTGAGGCTTGTTCTGAAGGCAGCTGAACGGGCATGTTTGTGGACTGTGGGAGTCCAAACAAACAAAAAAAAAAAAAACCAACACAAAAACACGAGGAGAACATGCATACTCTACAGAGAAAGAACTCCAGGTCCAAACCAAGGATTGAATCCAGAGCTTTCTTGCTGTGAGGCAGCAGTGCTAACTGCTGAGCCATCATCGAGGGTTGCCAGGTTCAGAATTATAGATCTGGCACCCCATTTTTCTAAAGGAAACTTTCTTACTTCTAGATGCAGCCACACACTAATATGGAAGTCAGTTGCTCATTTAATTTTTTGTTATTATTCTCATGACATGCACGGACGGACGGAGGGAGGGTACTGTATTTCCAGTTCCCCATTTTGCTTTGCAAATAATTTGCTCTCATCCAGCTGTTTACTCTACATTTAAATCAGATAAATTAAAACATATTTCATTATTCTCTTTTATATGAAGGACTGAAGATACTTGGAAGAAAAAAATCCAGGAAAATTTGAAAATTTTGAGCTTAAGTCAAAATGTTCAATTAAAGTCTTATTGTGAGACTAAGTCAAATTGCTGAGGGGAAAAAGCAGATGAGTTCCAAAACTAAAGCGGATCACGTGAACATCATTGTGCTTCTGAATCTGACTGGGTTTGTTCTGTTTCATTTTTACTTATGTATGAATATATATGTATGTACACATACATATGTATGTATTTACTGGATGCCTCAAAGTTTCCCTTGGGATTTATAAAGTATCCATCCATGGGTGAGTTTTTAATGGGTTAACTACAAAATAACAACACAAGGATTTTTCTAATCTAGCTCTATGTGAGGTCTATAATAAGCAGGACTTCCTTCAGTCCTTCACAATAAGAGTCCTTTGTATTGTTAACCTCTAAAATGCTCTCCAGTCAGCTGAAATTTATACAAAATGTTTATAATTTTATTTTATTTTTTCCACTGGTTAAACACACACTGTAGCTTAAACTGCTGATTTAAGTGTCCAGCTCCAGATTTGGGTAAATAAAATAGTTTATTTTTATTAAAAACCTAATCTGATGTTTAAAGTCATAACAACACGTCGAAGGTCGGGATCATTCTTGTTTCCTTTGTAATGTCACAATACTAACTTTATGTTTGTACAGTACTTCATTCTCAACAGGCCAACTTTCATCTCAAATACTGAAACAAGAAAACAAATATTATGTTCATTTACATCATAAATGTAACTCTGAATATTATTTTTCAGAGCCAAACATTTTATTTTCTTGTTCAATTTAATGGGGAAAATGTACTTTTTGTCTACTTATACTACAGAAGTTGTTTGGTACCACTTGATAATAAGGCTCCCTTATATATGGCTAATAAATTGTTTATAGATATGTTATTAATTTTTCTATAAGCACTTTATACATCCTTAATTGTTTATTATGCATTAGTTAAGGGTGACAGAGACAAAACTGACCAGTTTCTTGCCAAATAGTGAGCCCAATCTGTTCACCTCAATATTTCAGAGTTGTTATATTAAACATGTCATACTAAGCATAATAAACATTTGTTAACCTAATTTCTTTAGGACATAATATTAGTTGTAGATACTTATAATGCAGTGATAAAGTACAAAGTTATATGCTAAAGAAATAGTTTTACAAATGCTTATTGTGCTAACAAAGTAATAACTTAGTTGGAAATATAACAGCTCTAGATGAAATATATAGGTGAACAGCTCACTATTTGGCAAGAAACTGGTCAGTTTTGTCTCTGTTGCGCTTAATTAATGCATAATAAACAATTAATAATGATTTATCAATTGTTTATAGAGGAAGTAATAATGTATCTATAAACTATTTATTAGCCATCTATAAGAGGCGCCTTATTGTAAAATGGTACCAGTAGGTCTGAGAAATAGCTTTCTGTGCTAGAAAAGACCGAACTTTACAGTACACGTAAACAAACCGTGTTTTATTACTGGAGTAATAATACACATCTGAATATACAAAACTGCAAGCTCCCATCGTGATAAAATAATTATTTTTATCCTCATATTGAATCATGATAGATAATTTTTGCGTTGCCTCTTTGACGACAGTAAAGAATGAGCTCGAGTGGCAGGAAGTTGAGCTTATAACAAAAAAAATGCTCAAAGGGATTTAATACATCTGTCTCTTATTGGTTCTCTGTAGTTTGATCCTTTTAAATCCTTCACTGAAGGTGACTGCTGGTGGTAGTTTTGTATTTGGAGTTAACTAAACAAAGTTGATCTCAGAGTTTTATGAAGTAAAACAGTGATTTGAACGTGTTGACTTTGTTGCTGTGTCAGAGACATCGTTTGTATCTGAAGATTAGCTCGTAGCTGAACCAAGCTGCTGAGTTGGTAACATGAGTTATTTTAAAGGAAAAGAGAAGATGTGCGTGAAGCTGAGACTCTGTTTAAATAAAACTTTATGCACTTATCAAATGAAAACCGGACTGGGCCCTGAACCAGGAACCAGTTTCTTCATGGGCTCTTGATGCTGCTTCCAATAAACTTCTTCAAGTTTTGGATGGTTTGGATTTAAAGATGTCGACCTCGATCTATGTAAACGCTCCAACTAATGGTTATTAGACAAGACAGACAGACAGAGAGACAGGCAGACAGACAGACAGGCAGGCAGACAGACAGGCAGGCAGACAGCTTACCGGTACTCTTCTTGGTAGGAGGGTGTTGGCTGCTCTGACTTTGGGAAGCGATGAGATAAACGGCCACACCGATCACGACTGAGGCCACCAGGTTTCCAAACACCATGCCCACTATGGAGGGTGTGTCCAGCTCCACACAGTTGTCACAAGCTGGTGGAAACACACACACACACACACTTTGTCAAACACTGGAGTCATCACACACTCATTCAACCTTTATACAGGTTAGTTTCACTGAGCATCAGGGACTCATTTACAAGAGAGACCTGGTTTGAACAAAGAGTGATGACAACAGTGGACATTCATAAAAGCATATACAAATTGAGAAGAACAAGTGAAAGAAAATGGTATTAAAAACAAAACAAAAACAACTACATTATAAACTAAAGTGATATAGAAAACTAAAAACAGGAACATGTCTGCATTGGTTTTTGCCATGAACTCAGCAGATGTTTGAAGCCACTTAAAGAGGTCAAGGTCATACTCTAAGACACATTTTAGGATTAAACTTTATTAAACTTGTGTCAAATAAAATTAATATTTTGTCTTTTATCACAAACTTGATTCATAAAACACTTCTGAATGACTTACTCCGAAATTTCACATAAATGTGTGAGGTTCCATTACAGATGTATTCCCCTGAGTTCTTATCTTCATAAAGTAAGGTCTGCTCTTTTTCTTTTTCTCCATTATCAAAAAGGCCATCTGAACAAGTCAGCTTGATTCCATTAGCCAGCTCCAGCACTTGTATGGCGTCTTTGGATGCTAAAAGCAGAAATGTTCAGGTTAAACACAAAACAATAAAAGTTTAGTTTTATTTTTAGTTGCGATGGCAACTGTAGCATGTTAACTTACCTTCCTTTGTGTCACAGCTGACATAAGCTGCAGAAAAACAATATAATTAAACAATTATTAAAACTGAGTTACATCGTCATCATCAGGTGGTCATCAGGAAGGAAAAGGACACGTCAGACATTTAATTCTGATTAATATGACTGAATCGTACGGTTTTATTAGGTGATCAAAAAGAAACTACTTTTTCATGAACTTAGCATCTTTTTTTATGAGCATATCTTTCATCTTTATCTGATGTGTTGACTCTAAAGATTAAATTAAACCTCTTGTGAACATTTTACTCTTCACTTTGTTTACTGGACGTGTGCTTTTAATGACTGTAGCATCCATAATGCAACAGACCAATTAAACTGATCAGAGTCACGGCTCAGCAGACGCTGAGACGAGGACCTGGAAAACTCTTACTGTTATGAACAAAAATCAACCCGACAGGTAATTATCAAACGCCACGTCGGAAATAAATATGAACTGTTCACAGTTTAACCAGTCAGGTGTACAATCCATGATGTTGAATGTAAGAGGTCAGAAAACAGCTGATGCTTAAAAGGAAACAAATACAAAGAATGAAGTTTGTTTGAATACAGCAAATTATCATTTTATATAAAGCTAAAGACAGGACAAGAAAACTTACTGTATAATTGTTTGCTTGTGAACATTTTACTCTTCAGTTTGTTCTCTGGACGTGTGCTTTTAATGACTGTAGCATCCATAATGCAACAGACCAATTAGAACAATTTGCAAACTGAGGTGTACCGCAAACCCACCCACACAGACCAGTATTTGCAGTTTGACTCCCATCACCCTTTGGAG
>JARVLU010001196.1:13248618-13259002 GCA_031762415.1 Simpsonichthys santanae | reverse complement strand
AGGGCTGTGGTAGCTCAGTGGTCTGTGGTTGTGTCAGGAAGGGCATCCGGCGTAAAAACAATTGCCAAGTCTTCGTGTGACTAGCTCGCTGTGGTGACCCCCTGACGAAGGGAGAAGCCGAAAGAAGAAGAAGAATTAGTGCTACTTCTACAGCATCACACAAGAAGATGAAGCAAAACAAGAAGAAAATCAAGAAGTAGAAAATCAAAAAGAAGAGGGAAAAAGAAGAAGAACAACAATAAGAAAGAACTAGAACAACAACAAGAAGAAAAACAACAAAAAAAGAGTTTGTTACAATGGCACTGGGAAGAATCCTCCATTGAAGATTACCAGTCCGTTTTTTTTGTTGGAGGTTTGTAAAGAGTTCTCCACTGGGGCTTCTGACCGCCGAGCTTGTCGCCCCACTCGCTGACAGCTCTGTTGTGCAGCGTTCTCTTGTTCAGGATCTTAACATAGGTTTTATAATGTACAGTATTTGGACCTGTTCTGTACAAGTCTATCTTTGGGTGTCTGTTGCGTAGCAGAGGACCACGGTCTTTCGCAAAGTTAGGATCCAGGTGGATGCCTGGTAAAGGGTCCATTGGGTCAGGCGGGCGAGTCCCCATGGACCACAGCTACAGCTGTCATCCTCTCCTTCACCAGGTCCAGGAAGAGCTGCACCAGTCTGGCAGACCAGACCCCAAGCAATGAAACCACATCTCGGACGCTGGAGAAATCTGGTCTGGCCGTCTCCATCAACCGCCTCAGGGTCATCGTCCCAGATTCGCACAGTACACAAGAACAAGAAGAGCAAGAAGGTGCTATGTGTTGTCATCATTGTATGGGAAGATACGATGATGAAATTAGTTCTCTGCATTTAACCCATCACACCTGAGATACACCCAGGTGGAACCATGGGCAGCTATACAAGCACCCGGGGAGTAGTTGGGGATTAGGTGTCTTGCTCAAGGACACGATGACATGTGGGCAGGGGGGAGGGGGTTTGAATCTGTGACTTTCTTGTCCCAAGTTGTTTGCTCTATCTCTACACCACAGGAGCCCCACTTTAGTAGTTTTCAAGACAAACCACCTGTAGCAGGTTGACAAGAAGCAGAGAGAAGCAGCTCACCCAAAACTCACTTGGAGATCATTACAGTGTCACGCACTCCAGAAAGTACATTTACTATGATTTACACGTGGTTTGGCTACTGAGGTGTTTCACCCAGATATCAGGAGAATATTAAGTCTTAAACCAAAAGTCTAAATTTTAAAACAATACATTTAATTAAGATGTATCTAAATATTACTGGAAGAATTGGCTGTGGCAATATCTCGAGGATGCAACATCTTGAGATACATTGAATGGTCGGAACTCAACAACCCAATCACAGGGTTAGCTAACATTCAAAGCTGAAATCATTACCATGCCGCTCAAAGAATCACCTAAAACATACTGCAACATCTGAAGCTGCTAGTTGTCTGAAATGTGCAGCAAATGATGAGATTCCTTACAAAATATATTTTTTAAAGAATGACACTAGAAATAAGCAGAACACCCATGGCTGAGAGATTTGTTTTAGAGACGAGTATTTTTTTGCACTGGAACCGAACAGGGAATGCAGGTAAACCTTAATGTTTTTGGTGTAGGTAGGAGTTACACCGTGAAGAACAGAGTTTTTTTTTGTTTGTTTTTGTTTGTTGTTTTTTTGCTCGTCTGACGCAGCCAGTGTGAGGGATCCTGGTGGTCTTGTGGTGGCCTTTTTGAATTTTGACATGGTAATCAAGTTTTGATAGTGACTTTTTATTTATTTTTCTACATCTAGATGCAGACACACATCAAATGAATGTTGGCACGTTGCCTATTTTTCAAGTGATCCAGCTCACAAGGTTTACACATACCGTACATACAGTATATGGTGGCAGCCATCTTGGATTTTGATGTGGCATCCCAGCTTTAGAAATGAACTTTTTCTATGCCTAGACGCAGCCACGCACCAAGAAGTTGGTACCCCACTGATTTTTCAAGTCATCATGCTCACAACATGCATGGGCAGATGTACGAACAGTATTTCCAACTACCCCACTCTGCTCTGAGACAGGGGACAAAAAATTAACCAAAGAGAAATATGGAAAAACACCCTCCACTCACAAGAGCGGGACAAATTTACCAACCCCACTCTAGGTTGTTGATAGTTTTGAAAAAGAGGAAACAACATGAAGTTCTCTGTTCAAGGCTGTTTGCTGCGTTGCAGTTTCTTCAGCTCAAGCAGGAGCAGAAGTATTTGTTTGTATTACAAGGTTTAGAGAGATTTGCTGAGCAGACAGAAGTAAAAAGGCTACGAGCAAAGAAAGGCACAGGGCCGAGTTCTTAAACCTGCATGCTGCGCCAAAATACAAACAGCATATGCAAGGGAGTTCCCAAACGCTCTTGAAGGGTCCTGCATGAGTCACACGGCTGTGCATCTGTGCTGCTTAAACCTTGAACACATTCAAAGAATTTTACTAAACAAATTTCTCTCTAAATAGTTTCAGATTTGTTGCAGGCGTCTCAAACCCTTTTCCATTTAGCTCAGAATCCTAGCTGTTTTTGAGTTGCAGCTTCTGATCAAAAATCTTTGTACTGGTATTTGTAAGTGGACATTACGTTTGCACTCGCAAAATAAATGTGCATTAAAGTGTGAGGGGAAAAACTACTTAAGGAATATTTGTCAAATGGATGGAATAAATCACTGAGAGTAACAAGCCACCTTTTTTTAATTACGTTCTAAAAATGGAAGCAAAACATGCATATTTCTTCATAAAAACAAGAAAGTACAAAAATTACCAAAACCCAACAACGTCCCTGTCAGACAATCTAATTTAGTCTCTTTAAATGATTAAAGTGAGTAAAAACAGTGTTCAGCATCTGTAAACACGATGCTTAACATGAATGTCATTCTAAAGAGCAGTTCTTCTGCTGAGTGAGATGAATTTAGCATGAAAAGTTCAGGTTTTTACCCCTAGATAAATCCCCCCCCCCCCTACACACACACACAACTCATCATTAAATGAAGTGACGCACCTGCTTGAGTTGCCTAATGAGGCTGCTGTTCTCCAGGTGAGCCTTGAAGGCCTGGATGGTGGCGGCGCCATCAGAGAAGCGTCTGACAGGAGAGAAGCGCTCCATGGGGAGGTGGAGGGTGTTACAGTCCTTATAGCTTGATCTGAAAGGGTGGGGGCACAGGAAGCAAACACAAACAAGTGTGCACACATATACACACACACAAAAAAAAAATAAAAAATAAAATAAAAAAAATACAGCCACAATGACACACACACACACACACAAACACAGATGAGAGACACAAACAGATGTGTGAACTTTTCAAACCTGCACAAAAGGGTCAAGTATGTTGACAATAATCCATTAAATAATCAGGAATGACTTCAAAAGTCACGCAACAGATAAATAAATAAAATGCTTCATCCTGCAAGTCACGCCTGGATATCATCCGATGTAAACACAAGCTCTTCTAGGGCTAATGGTCTGTTGGGCAGCAAGATTTTCCATGAGCAAACAAATCTGCACATTAACGCAAATGCACAAATTAGCAAAAGGGAAACCTGCATGTTTAAGTGCCTAATAAACATTTAGAGTTTTAGACTGACCCAAGTAACACGTCCAATAAATCTCAGTTTGAGCACATTTCAGCCTGTCTGGTTTCATAAATCCAAAACATCTAATAAAAAAATTACACAAAGGATATAGATGTTTGCATAAAACAGCTAGAATGACTTAACACTAGTTGTGTCCGATACCAGCCTCAGGTATTTGTAAAAACACCCTGATACTTCAGACTGATACCACTTTTATGCTTAGTGATGTCATTTCCTCATACACTTTGCGAGTAACCAAGGAGAAAAACAAGAAAAATATCTGTAGTTTGGTCTTCCTTTTTTATATAGATAAATACAGGTAATTTTAGGAGAGCAAACCGTTTGCCCTGTTCTTATTGAACGCATTTCTAAAGTCAATGATAGTGCTATCTAGAAGTCTTTAAATCCTCTACAGTGGTGTTGAAAGTTGGTGAAACTTTTAGAATTTTGTGCATTTCCGCATAAAAGTAGATAAATATAACTCAGTTAAACAAACAAGACGAAAATATTATACTTGGTCATTTATTTATTGAAGAAAATGATCCAATATTAAGTATTTGCGAGATAGTATGTGAACCTTGGTATTCAGTATCTGATGCCCCACCTCCCCCCCATGCAGCAATAACTTCAACTAAACATTTCCCTTAAATTTTGATCAGTCCTGCACATTGGACTGGAGGAATTTTAGCCCATTACTCTGCACAGAATAACTTCAACTCTGGGATGTTGGTGGTTTTCTCACAGTAACTGTTAATTCAGGTCCTTCCACAACATCTGGATTGGATAAAGGTCAGGACTTGGACTTTCAAAAACATGAACTTTATTCTTCTTGATCCATTCTTTGGCAGAGCAACTTGTGACCCACCTTCTCTTGAGATTCACTTCATGGACAGATGTCCTGAAATTTTCCTTTAGAATTCTCTGATATAATTCAGAAATCATTGTTCCATCAATGATGGTAAGCCGTCCTGGTCCGGATGTAGAAAAACAGGCTCAAATCATGATACTACCACCACCATGTTTCACAGATGGGAGAAGGTTCTTAAGCAGAATGCAGTGTTTCCTTTCTCCAAACATCCATCCACTACCGTTTACCCACTTCTTCCTTTTCGTGTCACAGGGGTCACTGGTGCCCATAATCAGCAGTCACTGTGTGAGAGGAGGGGTACACCCTGGACTGGTCTCCAGTCCACCACAGGGACACAGAGACAAACAACCATTCACTCTCTCACTCACACCTAGAGACAATTTAGAGTTACCAATCAGTCTAACATGCATGTTTTTGGTCTGTGGGAGGAAACTGGAGTACCTGGAGAAAACCCACACGTGCACGGAGAGAACATGCAAACTCCAACCAGAAAGGCCACCCTGTCAGGATTCCATCTGACGACCTTCTTGATGAGAGGTGGTAGCTCTACCAAATGCTCCACTGTGCTGCCCTTCTCCAAAAACAACACTTTTCATTTAAACCAAAAAGTTCTATTTTGGTCTCATCGTCTACAGAATGTTCTTCCAACAGCCTTCTGGTTTGTCCACATGATCTTTAACAAACTGCAGGTGAGCAACAATGTTCTTTTTTGGAAAGCAGTCTTTCTCCTTCAACCTGACACACCATCGTTGTACAGAGTTCTCCTGATGGTGGACTCATGAACATTAACATTAATCAATGTGTGAGAGGTCTTCGGTTGATTAGAAGTTACTCTGGGGTCCTTTGTGACCTCGCCAACTATTCCATGCCTTGCTCTTGGAGTGATTTTTGTTGGTCCACCACTCCTGTGGAAGGTAACAATGCTCTTGAATTCCCTCCATTTGTACACAATCTGTCTGACTGTGAATTGGTGGAGTCCAAACTCTTTAGAGATGGTTTTGTAAACTTTTCCAGCCTGATGAGCATCAACAACTCTTTTTCTGAGTTTCTAAGAAATCTCCTTTGTTCCTGTCATGATCCACTTGCACAAACCTGTTGTGAAGAGCAGACTTTGATAGATCCTGTTCTTTAAATCAAACAGTGTCCAATCACACCTGATCATCATCCATTGATTGAAAACATTCCACCTTCAAATTAAATGGTAATCTGAGAGGTTCACATACTTTTACCACTCACAAATATGTAATATTGAATCATTTTCCTCAATAAATAAATGACTAAGTATAATATTTATGTCTCATTTGTTTAACTGGGTTCTCTTTCTACTTTTAGTTGTGTGAAAATCCGATGATGTTTTAGGTCATATTTATGTAGAAATACTGAAAATTATAAAGAGTTCACAAACTTTCAAGCACGACTGTATATCGATACTCAGCTGGCATTTTGCCGCAGTATCAATTCTCATCAGTTCTGCACCACACCGCACCAGTTAAGGGTCTGCCCACTGCTGGTACCCACCCCCACTCAGTCCGGATTATGGGACGACCATATTTGTGGATCCAAGTGGACTGCTCTGAGGTGACGATTCTGACGTAAGCAGACAGCAGCCACTGACTGGCCAGTGGAGCTACGTCACTGGATGACCCACCCAGCAAAACTGCAAACTACATCTGGACCTCCGTTTCGTCTCTAATCGTGTTCAGTGTGTGCTTTTACTAGTTTCTGATGAAGAAGCTCCAAAAATAGTGCCACTGACAAATGATGGATGTACAGATCTTCTTAACTTCATTGGCCGTAACCACTGGCAGTGGTATTTGGTATACAATGATAATACCACCCACAGAGCAGGGAAACAAGTCACACTGGCAAATCACCTACACCTGACAAAAAACGATGACGAGAGCCAAGCGGAGTTGCACTTATCAATGGCAAAGCGGCTAACGTTGGAAAGCACCCAAACTGAAAAACGATGTAAAAACCAGTATCGAGACACCCCTAGAGAAAACACAGAATGTGTTTATTGTTTGACAGGAAACACAAAGTGGTCATTTAGCTGTGATGTACTGCAGAGGTTCAATAATCACAGATATTATGCAGTTAAAACTACATTTGCCTTGTATTTTTTGTGCAAATAAAAACATGTTATTTCTGTTTCATGAATGTGGGAAATAATATGAAATACTGTCATACTTCAACTATGAGGGTCAAATCATATTACTGTTTTAATTAATGACTGAAAGGTTAAAAAATGAGCGTTTAATTTTTGTTTTAAAAGCTAAATTATTAAAAGTTATAGTTCAGATCTTTTAAAGGTACTACAAAATGGTTATGAACAATTGTCTTACCTGTTGTAGATAGTTCTCTGATCGACTCAATTTGGACAATCTGAGTTAAATATTGATCAGACTAAACAGCTAGTTAAAACAAGGCAAAGACCAAAATGGATTTCTGCTGTCTTACAACACTTTTACATTGCTGTCAGTTTTGCAATGCGCAGACATTTACAAGGAAATTCCAAAGCCCCAATAGCAGCTAGCTGTAGCACTTTCAGTGTAGTCAGGATGAGTTTTTGTAAATATATATTTGCTCAAATAAGCATGTAATGCAAAATTAACAGTAGCGTAACGGTTTATTAAAAAGCTTTCTCATAAACCACTATTATTCATTTTGGTCCTGATCCTGCTACAACTAGCTGGCAAAAATGAGCAATTTCTCCAAACTGAGGTCAATCAAAGAACGATCTGCAACAGGTAAAATATTAACTGTTCATATACTTTTCTGAACCCCACTTTAAAAGATCTAAAATATTCAATCAAGTGTATGATGCAGTTTGTCAATGTATGTAAAGAGGAAATTTAAGGATTAAAGGCTTTTAAATATATATATTGTATCAGTTTCTTCTTAAGTGATTTCCTGTGACTTCAGATTTTACTCAGTTTACTTCATTTACTGAGTTTACTCCATTTACTGAGTTTACTTCATTTACTCAGTTTGCTTCATTTACTCAGTTTGCTTCATTTACTCCGTTTACTTCATTTACTCCGTTTACTTCATTTACTCCGTTTACTTCATTTACTCCGTTTACTTCATTTACTCAATTTACTCAGTTTACTTCATTTACTCCGTTTACTTCATTTACTCCGTTTACTTCATTTACTCCGTTTACTTCATTTACTCAGTTTACTTCATTTACTCAGTTTACTTCATTTACTCCGTTTACTTCATTTACTCCATTTACTTCATTTACTCAGTTTACTTCATTTACTCCATTTACTTCATTTACTCAGTTTACTTCATTTACTCAGTTTACTTCATTTACTCAGTTTACTTCAATTACTCAGTTTACTTCATTTAAGGAGTAAATCTGTCACTTACCTGGTCAACCCAAGTTAAGGAGTCTTTAAATGATGGTATAGTGGTGATTTAAAACTTTTCAATGCTGCAAATTATAGTTTGTAATTCTGACAAAACAACCCCACCTCTTTGGAAGGTACACAACCGTCACCTGGTGCTTCATCAGCCATGTGTGTGTTTGTGTGTGTATATACAGCTCAGAGTGGGAGTGTCCCCTCACCGGGTGTGTGTGTCAGGGGCCCAGCCGCCCCTCTGGCGGGGGCCCTGGGACCGCTGTGACTCTGTCGAAGGCTCGCCATGCGATGTGCTTGTAAGCACGTGCGTCGTGTGCCGCTTGGAGCGGTTCGCCAGGTACCTGAGCCGCAGGAAGGGGGGAGGACGGGGTGAGGGTGGGAGACAGGAAGCAGCGCTGGTCAGCTCTCTGTCTTCATTGGCTAATGGGGCTGGAGGGGAAAGACCCACCCCTTCCCACCTCTGCCAATAGGTGCCATCATTCATGTCATCTTAGCCAATCAGAAAGCATCAAGTCAAGAGACACCACAGATTGAACATCATAGCTTATGGGACTCCGACAACGGCCCAGCTTCCAGTTTAAGGATTGGGTCAGTTGCTGTTTTCGTCATCACTGGTTTGGCAAGCTTCAGAGTTAGCAAAGCTGTGTGAGAAAGGGTGAGGAAAGTTCACAGAATAATTTGGCACTTGCTGAAATGAGATAGATAAAGCAGCTCGGGGGTCAGAGAGTTTGAGAGAACTGATGGCAGAATCTGTCTGGAATGGTGGCAGAAGGCACTTGCGCGATGGAGAAAGGAGAAAAGATGGGATAAGCACCACAGCACAGTGGCCACCTCCCGAGGGGGAAAAAAAAAGCAGAGCAGCTTAGAGGCACTCACTCCCAGCAACCCAGAACACCGGCGAAGTCTAGAGAACATGCTGTCTGAAGAGGACCGCCTGCAAGCCCAGAGCTGGACTTTTATCACATGATCTTCCACAATTCAATCCAACAACTTACATGTTTTTGATCTGTTTTACGTGCATGTGTATAAATCTTGCATGATACTGATGTAAGCCTGTTTTCTTTAGTTTTGTACTTTTTTCAGCTATTGTGAAATCTGTACACCACACTAACTGACGTGCTGCAGCATCTGTTGTCAGCAGCTGTTTCCTGTTCAGACAGCACCTCTACAACCAGTAACCAACCACCACAGACCCGTCACCATCCGTTACCTCTGCACTGCCTCCTGGTCCGGCTCTCCGTCTGAACCCTCCTCATCAACCGGAGCTACGGCGGGGATTGGATGCTGAGAGGCAAAGAGTTTACTCGTCATGGTTGGTTCAGCACACAGGCGGGAAATAAATCAAGGAAGGACATCCAGACCCTCACCGGGCTGGCAACAAGTGGCGAGGGCCCTCGAGGTCTCTTCAGGAGCTGAGCGTGGAGCTGAATGTTGGCCCCGCCGTCGGAAGCTCTTCGACCCAAGGGGCCCATGCCGTTCAGGAGCTGCAGTGTGGGCGGCTGCAGCAGCGATTGTTCCTGCAGCATCAGCAGCCACAGAAAGGCAGGTGAAAATAAAAAATTAAATCAAACAGGTGTCTGCAGAGGAAAGTTTACCGGACTCTACCTTGTACTCCAGCTGCTGCGTCGGCTGCAGGCTCTGTGTGGGCATGAGGGTGTGCATTTGGCCCATAGTGGGGGCAAGCTGAGGGAAGGGGGTCTGGGGGATTACACCTCGAGGGAAACCTGGTGGAAGATTCTGGAGTTCCTCCTGCATCTCTGTCCTGCGGTGGAAGCAGACACAGTCAGGTTTGAGTCATTTGTCTTCAACGCTCCAACAAGATGCAGAGCTTCACGGAAACTGTAAATGACGCTGCGCTCTGTTTCAGTGTTACCGTTGGTCTGGTACCCCCACAGTGTGCCGCCTCATCGACAGGTAGCGAGCCATGGCCTCAGGAGACGGCTCCTCGCCTTCATCACTGTCCAGGGCCATGTTGCCATCAGGCTTCACAACAAACACAAACACACGGTGGTTACTGGAGGCGCCCTTTCAACCAGCACAACAAAATCTACATTTTCAACATGTCACAGTTTAAATGACTTCTTTTCAGGGTCTTATCCCTGCTGCAATGCAGTAATCTGACACACTCCTGTGTTTCAGTGTCTGTGAGTCAGGGCTTGTGTGTGTGCACGTGTGCAGAGTTTTATAAAAACAACTAGAGGGCGCACTGGCCATATGATCGTGTGATGTAGTCAGAACCAACAGCCATTACCAAAACAGGCAATCATCTGTACTTCATGTGTTCACTTCCTGTGCTCACTTCGTTTGTTCACTTCGTGTGTTCACTTCATGTGTTCACTTCCTGTGCTCACTTCGTTTGTTCACTTCGTGTGCCGAGTAACGGCTGACTTTGTACAAAATGTCAAAATAATAATAAAATGTATGTACAGGTAGTCCTCGACTTACGAACGGGTTAAGGACTTAAGGACGGTTCGTAACTCGAATCTGCCGTAAGTCGGAGCCGAACGCACATGGCGCCGTAAGTCCGGATTTT
>JARVLU010001196.1:13101587-13117192 GCA_031762415.1 Simpsonichthys santanae | reverse complement strand
CATAGCTCATGGTTGTATTCTCGAGGGGCCTGAAACAATGAGTTTCATGTGAATTTTATGTGATTCTACCCCCCCCCCCCCACACACACACACACACACACACACAAACACACACACACACACACCATTCAAGTTACAAGGACAGATTTTATTCTGAAGGACCAAAACACACAGACTGCTTCTTCGTCTGATGACAGAAGGCGCTCAGAGGGCCCCAAACCAAGAACCTGAAGCTAACAACAACACAGGGGAGCCAGCAGAGAAAGTGCCATGACCAGGATCCTTGTCTTCAACGTTTGATGAGATCCTGGCAGAAGAAGCCATTCAGGATCTTGCTGACAGTGCAACACCATCAGAGATGATTTACCTCTCAGGGTCACCCATCTCTCAGAGCGCATCACCATTGGAATACTGGAAAACCAATAAGGAATTCTTTCTGGACCTTGCTGCAGCAGCAAGAGCTTACCTGTCTGCACCTGCATAGGTGTGGAGAGTGAGCGCTTCATCCAACATGATGGACGAACACAGGGATAGACTCATGACGGAAAAAGCTGGGATGCTCCTCTTTCTTCCCTCAACGCTTATCAACAAGTCAATGACATTTTTTAGACAATGTACAACAGTTTGCTCATGCACAAAACAGTAAGCCATGCTCTCAGGTATTATTGCTTTAGTAACTTAGGTTAGGATAGTTTATTTGAACTCAACCTGCATTTGACTTTGAATGTGTCCTTTTTTACTTGACCTTATTTGATTTACGGTAGTCAATGTTTTGAGATTTATTTGACTTTCTGCACTATTTAGCCTGTTGACAGCCTTAATGTTTTCAATATGTTAAAGATTTTGTAGCAGGTACATTTTTTTTGTTGTCCTTTTGACTGAATAGTTGCTGCATTGTACCTGCAAGTTTTTATTATTATTATTATTATTATTCTTTTACATTTTTTTGTCTTGAAAACGTAAATAAAAACATGTATTGTCCAAAGTAAGGTTATTTTATACTCACTATTTTCCAGCTCATGTAACAAGTAGCACTCATCTTAACTAAAAAAAAAAATTAAAAAAAAATCCATGTGATCTGTATTGGTGATCAGCATTGATTGGCACCATGTATGATTGATATCGGTGATTGGCAGAAGAAGAATAAAACTGATCGGAGCATCCCTCACGAAAGAAAGACGTCATCAATAAGAGAAGCAACCATTGTTGTCTATAAAGGTGAGAAGTCTCAAATGTCATTTTCAAATCCATTTATCATCATTTTGCAAAGGGAAAAAAAATCACAAGTGGGAAACATTTTAAAACAGCTGCCATCTTCCAACAAATAACAAATTATTCTGTCTAAAATGAACTTGACACCATGACTTGGGTTTCTAAAGTTACATCCAAATGAAACACAAGTGACGTGTCCTTTGGACAGATGAGACCAAAGTAGAGATGTTAACCCATAATGTGTGCTGGCATGTTTGAAGAAAATCAAACATAGCATCTCATCACAAACACTTCACACCAACTGATGAGTTTGTTTTGCAGCCACAGGACCAGGGCTCCATGCAGTCTTTGAGTCGACCATGAAGTCCTCTGTAGACCAGCGATGTCATAGAGCGAAACATGAAGACACTTGTTAGATGGATTATCCTCATCATATCAGGACAACTGAGAAATAAACAAATCAAGGTGCTCAGACAAAATCCAGACTCGATCCTGATTAAAACGCTGTTGTAGAAGTTTATAAGGCTGTCCAGAAACAAACATAAATAAATTTTCAAAAGCCTGCAAACATCAATAAACAAAAACAAAATAAATAAATAAATAAAATTGTAGAGAAGCGTGTGCTAAATGTGTTCCACATCTATGTGAGGGACTGATAAGGTCAAAAAGAAAATGATAAATTCAAATGACTTCTGCTAAAAAGATACAAGCGATTAAACTGTGGACAAACAGATTTTTCAACTTTGTTTTTTTTTTTTTTCATTTAGGCTTCCATTTTATTGCATGAATACCAAAGGACATGTTGGAATCTGTTGCGTGTTTTTGTACACTCGAGGTTAGAATTAACCAATTTTTTTTTGACATGCAAAAATTAAATTATTATAAAAACGGTGTCCTGTAGAAGTGCAAGAGGGTGGACTGCATGCATATCAATGGTGGGCTCTTTAATTTAAATTCCATCTACAAATAAAAATGTTAAAATCCATAACACGTTATTTTAGGTCATGATTGATGCTCTACCTGTAATGTTTCAAATGACTCATTCCCTCCACAAGTCATTCTCAGTTGGGGGCTGCTTTAACACTTTTGTTTCTGAGCCAGGATATCAAACTGATATCTGTCCCATACCACTTATCAAGACGCCTAAATCCTACAACTACTTGTCTTTATTATAAATTCTTTCCAGCAGGGTACCAAATGAGATCCAAGTATTTGAGGACTGGTCGCCTAAATGTGTAGTGCAAATGTGTAAAGTAAGTTTAACCCACAAGAGGGCACATGAGGCAATAAATGCATCATGAGAAGTTCAATGAACATCCAAGGGGTCTGATCCAAAGCCCTTTCTTTTACATAATGGTTCTGTGCTGCACAAATGAATTAACAAAGCATTTGGTTTCGATGCACATCCAGGTCTGATACACAGTTTTCATATTGATGATTTTGTGTCAGATACAAGAATAAGCCATTAAAGACTAATGTCTGCATAAAACTTAGTTAGGTGATTTTTTTTTTTTCTTCTTCTTGTCTGCAGTTCATTTGGTGTGGGTGGTTTGTTAAGTATCAGGGTGAATGGCCTTTACATCTTGGGCAATGTGTTAGAATTACAAACAGGCCTTGAAACTCAGTCACCTACGCACCTTATTTCAAAACACACAACTCTAATCTACTGTAATAATCTCTACTCGCAGAGTGAGGTTCATTCAATCCTTTTTGAACATTTAGAAAAAGTTTCTACAAAAAAAACCTGTTTGGATAAATAGCACTCTTTTTTGTACAAAAAATGAAAACGTGAATGGGACAGAAGTGCAACAATTTATATTAACATACAGTAGAATCATAAAAGGACAAATGTCCTGTCATTTATTTATGCTATTAGGCTCATTGGGAACAGTTTGATGGGAATACATAGAACATTGTGGATCCTCTGCAGAATCAGCCTGTGACCCTATAGGGGCTATACTGTCTGGGGTCACCCTTGGTAGGATCTCCCTTGACAAACTGGCCTCAGGGCAGTGGTCAGACAAAGAGCAATTCAAAGACTTTGTCGATGAATTAAAGACCTATATCTGATCTAACTTTCATCTTAAAAATTCTAGAGGAAATAGTTGCTGGTCATTTGCGTGATCATCTGTAAAGAAATAATCTGAAGAGTTTCAGTCAGGTTTTAGAGCTCACCACAGCACTGAAGCTGCACTGGTGAAAGCCACTAATGATATGGCCTCTGATAATAGACAGGTGTCCACACTGGTCCTGTTAGATCTCAGTACTGCAGCTGATCATAATATTCTACTACAGAGACTTGAATATGATGTTGGAACAGCTCTAAATTAGTTTAAATCATTTATCAGATAGATTCCAATTTGCAAATGTAAATCATGAATCTTCATCATACACCAAAGTTAGTCACTGAGTTCCTCAAGGTTCAGTGCTATGACCAGTACTCTATACTGTATATGCTTTTATTAGGTGTTAATTGTTATTAAACAACATGGGATATATTTTTTATTGTTATGCTGATGAGACACAGTTATATTTGTCCATGAAACCCAATGAATCCAATCAGCTACTCAGACTACAAGCATGTCTTAAAGACATAAAATCCTGGATGACCCTAAATTTTCTCCTTTTGAACAGACAAGACTGAGGTTTTAGTTTTTGGACCTGAGCATCTTAGGAATACGTTTTCCATTATTTTGCCCTCCTTAGATGGCATTAATCTGGCCTCCAGTTCTAACGATAAAAATCTTGGTGTTATTTTTGATCAGGACAGGTCTTTTAATCCCCACATTAAAAACTTTACTAGAAACACGTTCTTCCACCTGCGTAATACTGTATTGCTAACATTAGAAACATCTAAAAATGATGCAGAAAAACTGGTTCATGCATTTGTCACGTCTAGACTGGACTATTGCAATGGTTTGTTATCTGGGTCTCCAAATACATCTTTAAAATGTCTCCAGTTCATCCAAAATGCTGCTGCCAGCGTCTTAACTGGAGTTAACAGGAGAGGTCCTATCTCTCCAGTTTTAGCTTCTCTCCATTGGCTCCCTGTCAAATTCAGAATTGAATTCAAAATCTTGCTTCTAACCTACAAAGCTCTCAACAACCTAGCTCCATCTCATATTCAAGATCTTATTGTTCCATATTTTCCCAACAGAGCACTTCACTCTAAGACTGCAGGTTTACTTGTGGTTCCTAGAGTTTCCAAAAGCAGAACGGGATGAAGATCTTTCAGTTGTCAGGCTCCTCTCTTGTGGAACCAACTTCCAGTTTCTGTCCATAAGGCTGACACAATGACCAGTTTTAACACTGGGCTTAAGACTTTCCTTTTTGATAAATCCTATAATTAGGGTTGGCTTGTTATGCTGCCTTAAGCTTAGACTACTGGAGGACAAATTAATGTAATTTCCTTAAATGAATTGTTAAAATTAAATAGTTTTCATTTGATATTATTCCTATCTTAACATATGATCCTTGACCGGCCATTGTGTATCCATCATTGTTTCCTGTTCCTCTCAAACCCAGCTGGTCAAAGCAGATAGACGTTTGTCCTAAACCTGGTTCTGCTAAAAGATTCATCCTCATGAGGGAGTTTTTCCTTTCTACTGTTGCTTTCATGCTTGGTCAAGATGAGAGTTCTGTGATGGAATTAAATTCAAAGCAGTCTGCTCCTCAGATAAATACCTGTAGTGTTAACTTATTATTTTCATATGTGAATGTTTCTGTTCAGTGCCCTGAGATGACTCTTGTTGTGACTTGGTACTATATAAATAAATAGAGTTGAATTTAATTTAATTTAATTTAATTGGAGAAGGACCACAAAAGACAAGAGACCTTACCCCTAAGGGGGAAACAAAGGCACCCCCCTGGAGCCTGACCTGAGGGTAGAGCCTGAGCTCCTGGTGTCCAAGCCTCGGAACCTGGGGTTAGTCTGGAAAAGATAATCCCAGGCAAAGATAAAGCCCAAAAGAACCACATGGTACCACCTCATCATGGACCCACCACCTGAATGAGAGCCATCAAGGTACAGTGCAGTGTAAGTGTGTGGTGGCAGTCCAGATTGTTGCGGTGGGCGCACAAGGTCCCCATGAACCAAAGTAGCTCATTGTATGTGAAATGCCACCTCACCAGTAGCTAAGGAGCCAGAGCTCCTGGTTCAGAGTTTCCAGCTAGTTACAGCTGCTCATATAAACCGCCTGAAGTCTGAAACCCAAAGGGGCTGGGTTCTCTCGTAGTTTGTTGTACAGGAAATGAGGGATTAACAGGTGTGGGGGGATACTCACAAAACTGAATGGAGTTCTTCCCATTGAACAAGAGGATTGCTTTTTGCAGCTTCAAGTCATACAAGGAAGTTTTCTGACTCATGGTTGTGTTTATATAACACACAATGGTTCAGATTACCCAGCCTTCATGTGGTCTTGAAGTAAGGGTGCAACCTGCAGATTCTGTAGTTCTTCTGGTGGACTTCAATACCAGTATGGGCAACGATGGAGTAATGTGGAGGGGAGTGATTGGGAGGAACAGCCCCCCCCCCCCCCCCCCAATCTGAACAAAATTTAGTTTTGGGGCTTCTTGTAATGATTACCGTATCGAGTAGTTGTGAACTGTAAGATCATCTCCAAGACACAAAATAATTTAAAACAGTGTTTATTTACAAAAGTGAGATAATGTAAACAGTCAAACTGCGACCTCTGGTGGAAGGAACTGGAACACTGAAGACAAGGAGAATAGTTAGTGGAAGCCAAGCAAGTCCGTAGATTGTAATGAATAATGAACAGATGGCTTACATTAGGAGAAGGTGATAAACTCCAGGGCATGAGAGTCCAAAGGTTCCAAGGTCAGTCAAGTGAGGTCCTAGAGCGATAACAGAATTCAAGAAGCAAGTGGGGAAGGCAATGGGGGGCAAAGGAGGTCACAAAGAGGCACTCAGAGAACGCAGGGAGGTCCAGGGCGCCAAAGGAGCTCAGGAGATTCTGCAAGGCAAGATCTGTGATCTCAATGGAAGTTACCTGGTTATGTAATGGTAAATAAATAAATGACACCAAATGTTGTTGTAGAAGTACATCTAATGATGACATTTTGAGAGTTCTAAAAAAAGACTAGATCATGTAAGGAACAGTCTCTAGGGCAGTGAATGGCTCTAGACTTATAGAAAGGATGATATAAAGATCACTATCATTGACAAGCACAACTCACTGCTTTTTGGCTGCTATCAAGGCGCCAGCAAAGTCCTCCTCATTCTCTGATTGAAGCAGCTGGGACGAGGATCAGCACCATCAAATCTGTGGCCATGGTCCTCCTTAATCAGAAAAGGGTTGATTGACCTCTTCTGGTTAGAAGTGAGGTTCTGCCTCAAGTGGAGGAGTACAAGTATCTTGAGGTTTTCTTCACAAGTGAAGGAAGAATGGAGTGGGAGATCAACAGAGGGATTGGTGCAGCTTCTGCAGTATTACGGACTGTGTGCCTGTCTGTTGTGCTTGTAGCGAAGTTATTGCAAGGCAAAGCTCTCTGTTAACTGGTTGATCTGTGGTCCGACCTTCACCTATGGTCACAAACTCTGGGTAGTGACAGAAAGAAGGAGATCATGGATACAGGCAGTTGAAATGAGTTTTCCACAACGAATAGCTGGACTCCCCCTTTGAAATAGACTGAGAATTTCAGTTATCATGAGAGACTTGGAGTAGAACGGCTGCTCCTCCACATCCAGAGGAGCCAGTTGTGTTGGTTCAGGTATCTGGTCAGGATGGCCCCTGGACGTCTCCCTAGGGAGGTTTTACGGGCATGTCCAACTGGGAGAAGATCCTGGGGAAGACCCAGGATACGCTAAAGAGACTACGTTGTCTTTTGACTGGCCTGGAAATGTCTTGGGGTCCTTTCAGAAGAGCTAGAAGAGCTGGCTGTGGAAAGAGTTGTCTGGGCCTTTAGGAGCTGTCCCAAGACCTGACTCCAGAACAAGAGGAAGATAATAGATGGATAGATGGATGGTGCTATATGAACGTTAAAGGAAATTGTCTTCCAAGTCCATGGTTTTCCATACATTAACCATACATTGGAATAATATGTGGTCCTAAATGTGGTTCTAGCGACACATTACATTAATTCATTGTTGATTCAACAAAACTAAATACAGAAGCAACTATTAAAAATAAAATTTTGCCCATTAGTTCAATAAATAGAATCATCTTCAGCAAAAATAACATTGTCAGTCACTTGTGCTGAAGTTGATTAATTTTGGCCCACTCATCTTTACAGCAGAGGTTCAGTTTATTGAGGCTTGAGCATTTAAATCAGGATAAAGTTTAAATATTTACAAAACTTTTTTATTTATTTTTTTAGCATTTCAGATTGTATAGTTGCTGTTTTTCTTGAGATTATTATGTTGCATGAGCTCAGCGTGGTCAAAAATGTATCTCAGCAAATAATACTTTAATGTAAGGAAGATTTCATGGTTTACTAGCTGACTGCATGGTGCCCAGGTCCAGTAGCTTTAAAATAAACCCATATCATCCACCCTCCGACACCGTGCTTAGTATGAGGATTTTGTGTTGGTTTATTGGGGTTGAGGTGAACAAATGAGGTACTTTGCTGTCATATTTGCTAGTTATTAACTTCACAGGGCTTGTTGTACCTTCACCAAGAAAACATCCAACAATGGAATAATAAAAGTTAGAACAAACAAAAGCTGTCAGGCTGGGCAGGAATATATGACAGGGCTGCATGATTGTTCAAGTGCAGCCTATATCTATTTGCTTTCCAAGTTTCAGGGATAACTCATATTTATTGTCCTGAATGTGCCATTCCTGGGTTATCTGAGTTCAGGGCTGATTTTCTTGCTTTGCTGTCAAGCTGCACAACCCTCAGGGCGATGCAACCCTACGGGAATGCTCTGCTAGCAGGAATCTGTTCCAAACATGTACATTAAAGCAGAAGTGACCTTAGCAGATGTGCCATTACAAAATAACATCCTACAGTTGAATAAACTTGGGTATGGCAATATAAACGTGTGTGTGTGTGCTGGAGAAAAACGAGTGTGAGGAGAAAACTGGTGCTTACAGCTGAGATAACCTCCCCTGCTGGTCTGAGATCAGTGATCCATCATGGAGGCTGCTAAAACAATGGGGTGACCTTCGAACTCTAGCTAGTGCATTATCAAGTGATGGATTTAGTGATTAAATATTTATCAGTTCTAGGCAATTATCTTTCTCCTCTCTCTAAATATGATTCTTGGTTTTCAGGATGTCCAATGATTTGCAAAAGTACAATCTTAAGAATCTAAACGCTAACAATTCAATCAATCAGGACTTAAAAATACAAATAAACATTTTATTATTTATTTATTTAAAAAAAAATAGAACCTTAAATTTAGTCCCCGTTAAAAAGGACAACTGGTCTAAATCCAATATCCACAACAGTAACATGTAGGTTTTATGAAGCAATTTTTTAAAATAAATACTGTATAAACAAACATTTAGTTTCCCAGTTTAAGACACTTATAATAAAGTTTTTGGTTCACAAATGAACTGAACAACAAGTAAATAAAGTAATTTTAAAATAATTAGTAGAAGTGGTGCTTTAAATGTATGAAAGCCTGTTTCTAGTAAATGTTTTATTTAATGTACTCCCTCAAATTGAAAATGTGCATTTACATTTTTTTTTTGGGGGGGGTGACAAAAAGTCTAATGTAAAGACAATTGACATTACAAGTGTCTGTAAAGATACAGAACACATTAAAACTGGACTGTTGGGGAACTCTAAATGTTCTGTTCTGGTCTGCGTACATCACATCCGATTTTTATTTATTTATTTTTTTAATGAAACTGTTTCATCTGCTGGAAATTCTTTAACTATCATCATGTCAAAGTTGTCAAACCACTGTTTTACAAAAACATCATGATTAAATTTATGAAATTCTGTTCTGGTTTTTGATTCCAGTGTGCCACCTCAGGATGTTCAGCAAAGAATTTGCATAAATATTTGCAAAAGTTTGACTTGCTGTTTCTTGTTTTCCCTTCTTGCTCTCGGTGAAGGCAGATGCTTTTTCCTCCAACTCCTTTCCCTGCTTCTGCTCTTTGTCCTGTGAACCTTTCAGAGCTTCTCTTTGCATAGCTTCCAAATTGTAAATTATGGATCTGGTCAGCTGGTCTCTCAACGCAATTGATGACATTTTCTTGACGAGAAGACAGAGCGAAGGAGAGCCCTCCTGCCCCGATGGGACACTTGCAAATAGATACATGATAGATTCCTTGGGGCAGTGGAAGATCAAGTGTCTGTCCATATTGCTAGTCGAGGATGCTGACGATGCATACATAACTGGATTTATAATAACAGGATTTCTGCTTTTTGGAGTTGGTGGTTACCTGGCGTATCGACAAATCTGAAAAACGTCTGCAGCTGTTCTGGCCATTGTGAAGCTGCCTGGCCTGTGTGAAGAAATGTGTTGTGCTTTGAACACTCAGACTCAAATGCTGTGTGAGCTGAGCCATAAGCTGGATGCAATTTCTGCTGAGAATTGCAGTCGACTTGCAGATTCTGAACCTCGCTGGTGGGAAGGAATCAACCTTGGAGAAGTTACAAGCTCGGCTCAATGATACACACACACCACAAATTTGGCTGTTTGGAGTTGCCGTTGACATGTACCATTGGAACTGTAAGGTGTAAGGAAATCAACTGAGTCGGCCTGACCCAAAACAACTTTTATCTGAATCTGGCCTCCCTGTATCAACCTTGGAAAACTTGTGTCTCAAATTCTCCTGAATGTTATGTGAACAAGATGCTCAGCTCCCACTACCAGTTCCCTTCCCCAAAGACATCTATGGACCTGTCTGGAACAGTGTTCACAGACTTACTCACAAACACACACATGCGTACACCCATTCGCACAGCTCACACTCCCCTCAACCTACCACCTTCGCTGGCCTTCCTCCTTCCCCCCGCCAGATGTGGTAACCTAGGTTTGATGCAAGGTGCCAGGTGGCTATGATGCTCTCTTGGACGGCCTGTGTTGGGAGCCCCTACACCCCCCCCCCCACCCCCCAACACACACACACACACCCACACACACTTCACTCTAAACCATTCCACATGCATCTTACTATGTCATCTATATGGCAGCACGACGACTCAGTCCAAAAACATGCATGTTAGTCTGCCTTCAGGCCCAGGCCTCCCTTGCAAAAGAGATCTGTGATCTCAATGGGGTTTGCCTGGTTAAATAAAGCTTAATAATACTTTGTATGTTGCTTTGTTGTGTTGTTTTTTATTTATTTATTAACCTTTATTTAACCAGGCAAACCCCATTGAGATCACAGATCTCTTTTGCGAGGGAAGTCTGGGCCTGCAGGCAGCCTAACTGTTGCAACCTTACACTGTGTTGGGATACAGTGTGAGATATGATTTTTTTTTTAACCTCCTCTTTTCCTCCTGTTCTCTTTTCATTACCTAATTAAAAAGGCAGCACCTCTCATGAGGCTGCAGCCTCAGGCACCCCCATCTTCCCATGTCTATGTTGTTTGGTTGTGTTTCTTTGGATGGGCTGTACTAAAATGAAATTTAATTGTGCTTCTGTGCACTGACAATAAAGACTGATTCTGATCCTGAACATGCGTACCACAACATAAATATATGGATGCAATTAGAAAGGACATGGAGGTAGTTGGAGTGAGGACAGAGGATGTAGAGGACAGAGTGAGGTGGAGGAGGATGACTTGCTGTGGAGACCCCTGAAGAGGAAAAAGACAAAAGAAAAAAGAAGAAGAAGAATGTAAATATTTTCAGTTGACTGTATGAAACTTGGAAGTACCAAAACACACCTAAATACACAACAATTTACTTCATTCTGTCTCATGATTTATCTTTTTCCATCCATCCATCCATCCATCCATCCATCCATCCATCCATCCATTGTCTTTACCCTCTTCTTCCTTTTTTGGGCCACGGGGCCCATGTCCAGCTATAACTGTGTGAGAGGTGAGGTACACCCTGGACAGGTCACAAGTCCATCACAGAGACACAAAGAGACAAACAAGACAACATTCATACTCTCACTCACACATAGAGACAATTTAGAGTTTCCAATCAGCCTAACATGCAGATTTTTGGTCTGTGGGAGGAAACTGGCGTGCCCAGAGAAAACCCACACATGCATGGAGAGAACATACAAAATCTGCACAGAAAGATTCTGGGCGGGGGATTTGAACTGGTGACCTTCTAGCTGAGAGGCAACAGCTCTACCAACTGCGACACCATGCTGCCCTGATTTATTATTTTTAGCCAGAAAAAAGAAACCTACCTCCACGGGAGATACCTGAGGTGATGGACTCCTCAATGCATGACTTTATCATCTCCCTCTCAGGACTCAAAAGGTTAAACAGTCTACTGGTGGATAAGGAAGTGCCCAAGAGGATATTGATGGCATAGTCGTATGAATGATGTGGGGATAATGACAAGGCTTTTTGTTTGCTGAAGATTGGCTAGAGCATGGTGCGTGGAAGGAACTTTGGATGTCAGTCTATTTGGGGGTGGGGGGGGGGGGTCTCACTCTTAGCTGGGACAAAGACAGTTGAATGTAAGCAGTTATTCAAACAAAATGGACTCCACTTGTCCACTCGCCTTTCAGTTCAATTTAGTATAGGGTTGGTTGTATTTTTACAACCATGGAAATCTTAGAATGAGTTGAGTAGTGGGTGAGTTAAACACAAAAACTCACCCCCTTCATGGTGGTTACCGGAGGTGATCAGATGAAGGCCCCGGGTCCTATAGCTGATTCTGGTGAGGCTCTGTCCAGTAAGTCCAACTAGAGGAGAATAGAGAGTTAATGTGGGAATCCATAACTGATCCACCAAATCCTTACTGATGAGGTTTTGTTCAGCACAGGAGTCCACAAGAGCTGCAATGAATAGTTTGACATGATTAATCACAGTGATAGTAAATTAAACATGAGCCAGAGAGAAAGAAGAGTTTCTCACCAATATCTCCTGGCTTTTTGTTGAGAGAATTTGTTTCACCAAACCGGGCAATGAGTAATGAAGTTTCTCATCACAATATAAACATTTTAACATTTATTCTTCATTGCCGCTCTTCCGGGGTAAAGCAGGTTCATACAACTTGCACTGGCTTGGGTTCTGGTTCAGAGTGATGATGGTGTGGTGGTTGACTCTCTGGTGTCAGGCGGAACCCGGAAGTGAAAAACCACTGGGAGTTGTAGTGCTTCTCCCTCCGCTTTTCCCGGAAGCGATTGTCAATGCAAATACAGGTAGTCCTCAACTTAAGGCGCCCTCGACTTACAGCAACTCGGACTTAAGAACGGGTGTGCGGCGCAGCGTTAGCATACATTTTACATGTATTTCCTCGACTTACGGCAAAAAATCCGGACTTACGAACGGGTGCGGCGCCACGTGTAATGAGTTCCGACTTACGGCAAAATCGAGTTACGAACGGTTTGTAGGTACGGAACCCGTTCGTAAGTCGAGGACTACTTGTACTGTACTCAGACTTATAAAATCATCTAGATTTGGTGGCTCATCCTTCATGGTGAGTTCATCCTTAATTTGTTCTGAGAATGAATTAATGAATGTATTAGAGCTTGTTTACACCACCTGGTCTTTTTGGAAGTAACCCAGAAGTCTATGGTATGTTTAGCCACTGGTCTTGTTCTCTGTTTGATGGAAAAGAGACGTTTGGCTGCTTCCTCCTGCTGGCGTGTGTTTTCGGATACACAGAAAATCATTCAGCAAAATAGAAAAGCTAAAGTTCTTTAATGAGTGACAATGAGAAAGAGTGATCCCAGCGGAGGGCATTCCTCTTTGCGAGCTAACCACAGAAGTAATTTGAACTGTATCAGAGGACTAGGTCAGAGGTGCACTATTGAAAGCCAAATGACAATCAGTCTAACATGCAGGTTTTGGGTCTGTGGGAGGAAACTGGGGTACCTGGAGAAAACCCACGCATGCATGGATAGAACATACAAACTCCACCCTGAAAGATCCCGGGTGGGGATTTGAACGGATGATGTTCTCGCTGAGCGGCAACAGCTCTACCCATTGAGACACTGTGCTGCCCCTATTTGTAATTTTTAGCCATAACAAAGAAACCTTACCCCACAGGAGATACCTGAGGCGATGGATTCCTCAATGCATAACTTTATCATCTCCCTCTCAGGGCCCAACTGAACTTTTAGAACATCTATGTTCGGTTGATACAGTGCCTCTCTGGGTTGGCTTTGTCTCCGAAGATCATGAAGGTTATCCACGACTGCTGGCCCTCTGGTGGCTGATGAGACCGATACATACAATACATACAATACAATCTTTGGTAGGTGATTGTCCTCCATCCTGGACACATGGCCTGCCCGTAGGCAAGCCTTGAGCAGCATTGCCTCGATGCTGGTGATCTCCGCCTGCTGGAGGACATCCACGTTGGTTATGAAGTCACTTCAGTGGATGTTGAGGATGGAGCAGAAACAGCGTTGGTGGAAGTACACACTTACAATGTAACTGATCAAGAAGTACATTTCTGCTCCCTGCTGTATCCCTACTTCACGGTTTTTCACTTATTGCCCGGGCAGAGTACGGAACGCCTGTGATAAACAAGGGACTACTATACACATATTACTGTTTTGAAGATTTTTATTCTTCTAAAATTAAACTACTACATGAAAAAGTAATTTTAGGTTATTATAATTACTAAAGGTAAAGATCTTGTGATGTAGCTTGGACCGTGATAAATAGCCATTAAGTGGAAGAGGTATTGATTTGTCTCCTATTCTGAATATTTCACAAATTGGACTTATAATGTAGGCCTGTTTGTTATTGTCTTACTTGTTAGCCATTTGCTATGTCAGCATGACAAGCCCTAAATCTCTTGACGTTCCTTGGGAAAGTTATGTTAGCCTACTGTAATTACTCAGTATTGCATTAGGCTACTTTCTCAACAAGGTTTAATGGGCTGTTATATAACCACTGTGAGGCATATAATTTTGAATGTTTGATAATGATACAAATGATGCATTATGTATCAGAGGTTTATGTATGGCACTTTAATGAAAATTCAGGGGCTCTTCTGAAATATTTTGGGGCACCCTCTGCCACAGACCAGGATGAGAAGCCATCTGCCTTCTCAGCCACACAGGCCTTTTTCAGCAATGGTTCTGGAGCCTCAGGAAGAGGAACTATTCACCTCCTCAGCCACAAGTGTGTCTTCACACACGTTGCCTGATCCTGAGGATGAAGACCCATTTGCCTCTACCTCCCCCCAGCAGGAATCTTCAGGTGTGTGTGTGTGCATGTGTGTGTGCGTGCATGTGTGTGCGTCCACTTATGAACAAGTGTGCAGATGGTGTACAATTTAATCTGTATTTCATCTTTGAAAATTAATAATGTAGATTAAATTATTGAAAGAAAGGTAAGACTTTATATGACAGCAGTACAATGTAGTTTTGTGTTTCTTTAAGTGTAATCATGTAAATGGTCTTATTCAGAAAAGGTTCAGACCTTTCTTGACAGTTGTGCAGAGAAATCTGTGTCTTGATCAAAATGCAGTTGTAGTACACATATTTTCCTAAGTGTTCTTCTATTGGTACATTTAAAAATGCCCTATTTTAATTGCATTTATTTTCTACAGTATTTGTTTTTTGTATTTGTACTGCATACTTTTAAATTCATGGTATATGTCTTACTCTGTGTGTTTATAGTATTATTCTAGTTTCTTCAATTTCAAGTTGCTGTTGTTGTTTTTTTTTTTTTTTTTTTAAATAAAGTATTGAAAGAAATGTTGTGTGTCTGTGATGGTACATTTGCCATACAAATTTTTTATTTATTTTTATTTATTCATATTTTCCCCCATGTCATTTATTTTTTTTGGAGTATTTTCTGCATGATACCATTCATTAGAATCTAATTGGAAATTTGTATTGTCTATATTGTAAGACAGTTAAAATGGAGGAAATTAACTTATGTAAGTCCCAGTTACAAGTGATATACTGTACACCGATGTCCCCTGTTACAGAGATTTGAACAGTGAATGTTTATCGTTTTCAAGATTAGTGTTTTTCTGGACTGGAATTGAACAGGGATTACAAATACAGTAGTTGTATTTTATTTTATCTTTTTTTTTTGTTGGTGTTGTTGTTTTGAGCAAGATTTCATAGTGTTTGAACCCACCAACAGTTGAAGCAGCTCTGTATGGAGGAATGGGCTAAAAATCCTTCAAGCTGGTGTGCAGTACTGCTCAGCAGTTACCAGAAAAGTTTAGTTGCAGTCATTGCTACACAGGGGGCTCACACCAGTTACTGAAAGCAAAGGTTCACATACCTTTACTCACAATTTTTTTTTTCATTTAACCTTTATTTATCCAGGTTAGTCTCATTGAGCCATGAGAACTCATTTTCAAGAGAGACC
>JARVLU010001196.1:12857314-12867612 GCA_031762415.1 Simpsonichthys santanae | reverse complement strand
TCATCTGCAAACTTTACAATGTGACAGCCTGGATGGGTAGCTGCACAATCATATGTGAGCAGAGTGAACAGGAGAGGTCTCAACACACATCCCTGAGGGGAGCCAGTGCTGAGGGTTATGGTGGAGGAGGAGAAGTTGTGGATCCTCACAGACTGAGGTCTCTTTGTGAAGAAGTCTAGGACTCAGTTACAAATGGAGGGGCTTAGTCCTAGTGTGAGTAGTTTGTCCATCAGTGTTTTGGGGATCATGGTGTTGAAGGCAGACGTGAAGTCCACAAAGAGCAGACGGACGTAGGAGTCCTTTTGCTCCAGGTGTGTGAGAGCAGCGTGGACCACAGAGGAGATGGCATCCTCTGTTGATCGGTTCTCAAAATATACGTACTGATGAGTGTCCTCGTTGATGTTGATGGTTGTTTTGATGTGGGGCATGACCAGTTTTCAAAGCATTTAGCGACTATCAGGGTGAGGGCCACTGGCCGATAGTCATTCAAACCAGTCACTGTAGAGATTTTGGGACTGGGATTATGGTGGTGGTCTTCAGGCAGGTGGGAACTGTAAGTGAGGAGTTAAAGATGTTGGCCAGCACCTCGCAGAGCTGCTCAGCACATTCTTTCAACATCTGGGCCGGTTGCTTTGTGAGGGTTGGTCCTCCTGAAGGTACTCCATACTTATGCTGAGGTCAGGCTGAGATGCTCTTCATCCAGTGGTGAGGTGAGTCTGGTGCTGGGTGGTCTGTTCAGGTTTTCAAAGCATACGTAGAACTTAATGAAAGCATCAGGCAGTGATGGGTCTCTAGGGCACTGTTCACTCCTGCCTTTATAATCTGTTATACACTTAGTAGTTGTCTGAGTTGACAAAAAAAAAAGAGCTTTCAAAAAGTCTTTACACACAAAAAAAAAAACAGTTTCAATGACTTCCTATAAAATATACAAACGGATTGCCATTAGCATGTGACAAGTTCCAGTAATCTGTTCATCACAGACATATTTTTTTCTCACTTGTCCTCAAACAGGACAGATGCTTTTCTTCCCTCTCCTGTTTTCCTCCTGCTTTTGCTCTTTGTCCTATGTATCAGAGCCTGTCTTTACGCATCTTCAGAATCATAAATTATTATAATGGATCTGGTTAGTTGGTCTCTCAACATAACTGGTAAACATTTTTTCAAGAAACAGGGTGCTGGAGAGCCCTCATGCCTGAGCAGATGCACAAAGCTGGGTAAGACGTGTACGTAGTTGAATTCTGCCTTTTGGATTGGCGGATACCTAGGAGCTTGACAAATTAGGAAGACATCAGCAGCAGTTTTGGCCATGGTTAAGCTGCCAACCTCACGTGACGTATTAATTTGTTTCAAGCTCTTAGACTCATATGTGTTGCAAGCTCCCAGTAACTTGCTGGCATGATGGATTCAACCCTGGAGAAAATCTAAAGCATGGACCGGTGGAATAGCCACAAATTTGACTGTCTGGATTCGCCATTGAAAATTCCAGCAGAACTGAAAGCATGCAGGAACCAGAGACAACCTGCCCAAACAAATGTTTTTCTGAATCTGGCCTGGAAGGCCACCTTGTCTCAAATTGCTCCTGGTGGATATGTATACTGTATAAAGAAGTTCTGCTCTATCCATCCTATCTTCTGAATTCCTTCTGATTCTGATTCAGATTCTGACAGAAATTAAACAAACACTGGATGAAATTAGTTTTTTGTTTTGTTTTACAAAGCTGTTGGTGAGCTCAAGGACAGTGAGTATTTATCATGTTCGTGTCTCTACAGGACCTGCAATATTTTGCTTGAGGATACAGTTTGACAGCAGCAACGGGGTAACTTTTGGCTTGTAATTAAAATTAGTCAGTATTTTGAAACTAACATAATCTTACTTAGATTTAAAACATTGTTCCTTATTCAGTAATTCCTCTAATTGTGTTTAATGTAAATAACAAATGATTTCAGTAAAGAAAATTTATGTTTTCTTCATCTTAGCTGTAATAAATGTCAAGAATTATTCTAGAGTATGACTAAAAGGTATTCTTACCTGTAATAATCTGTACATCGCCAACAATGCGTTCTTTCCGAAGGAATTTGTGTGGTATGGCAGCCAGTTCTGCAACAGCCCTCATGATGTCATTCCAGAGTTTTTCCACCTCAAGAGGGAACTCCATTTCATGGATAACAGGTGACGGCACAGTAAGGATGATGTTCTCAAACTCAAACTCTGCCAAGGGTGCAGGAGCTGCACGTACCGAGGACCAATCTTTAGCTTTAGTCACACCTGAAGTGAAACAGAAGTGACTGCTGTGATTAAAAATAAAGCACCTGATAGAATACATAAGATTAAAAACTCAGTGTGAAATTGCACAATAATAAAGAAATTATTGTATCTGCCAAGAAACTTTTTCTTAGAAACAAAGAGTTTGGTAATTACTAACAAATTATTACATAATGTTTTCTTAAAATGCACTTTAAAATTATTTGTCAAACGCTATTGACCATTTTAGTCTTTGATACTAGCATGATGAGACATTTTACTGTATATTAAAGAATGGCTAAAACTTCACAAGAGATAAAATAACTGTAATTTCTTACATAAACAATGTATGTATAGAATGTATGTGAAAACAATAAACACAGTAGTACCATTAGAATGCAAGAAAAGAAACAATTTTCAAGATAAATAATACAACAAATGTGCAAAAACACATGTGCAACTGAACAGCATCACCATATAAAAAAAGTTCAAATGGAGCCTGAACAAGCAGTCCGTTAATGACCCTGTCTGCAACTGGAACAAAACTGTCTTTTGATATTTTTCCCAGATGGCAAGAGAGAAAACCATCCAAAGAATTGTTGTTTCTCCAGAGGTTTGCAACTGTTGAACCACAGCATGAGGCTGTGTACTATGAAATGAGATGTGGTTAGTCCTGCTTTTTTCAGCGGCTGGAGGGTATGAAGCTGCTGGTGAGCTCAGAGGAGATCGGGTTTGTTCCATCTTTGGCCCTAAACTTTGAACTAATAGACAAGCCACTTCATTCCCTGCTTTTAAATCTCTCCTAAAACACATATATTTTCACTTATGTTTAAGACAGAGTGATTTGATTTACTCTTTCATTGTTTCTCATTGTTTTTATGATTTATTTTTTGATGTTTTTAATCACTTCTTGTTATTTTTTTTTTCTTCCTTTGATTGTTGCCTTGATCTTATTGTTAGGTTTCAGGTGTGGTTTATTTGTCATATGCAAAATCAACACAAGGTCAACAATGCGATGAAATGCTCAGGATGAGAAGTACTGTCTCAACTCGCCAAAAAACAAAACAAAACAAAAAAATCAGCAACAACAAATACCAAAAGCATGCAACAAAATTATACAAACAAGGCACCAAAAGCGAAAAAAGAAATAAATCTACATCAGCAAAGCAGAGTGGTTCTGATGACGGTGAGGTCATCTTAGAAACATGGTCCAATTAGCACCATGGTTACTATTAACGGCGTGGTACTATTAGCGGCGTGGTCTTGTTAGCAGATCCTGTCAGCAGCTTGATGATAACAATGACTGCAGCAGCTGCCCTCCCAGACTGCCCTCCAGAACCAGGTCCAGCAGACAGAGAACATCCAAGGTTTCCCCGCAGAACCAAACGGGTCTGAAGAGTTCGGTCCATGAAGGAAGATAGAGAATCATGGAGACAGCTGACATGACAGGTTGAATCATGAGCCCGAAGCTGGAAGGACTGAACCACGATGGCAAGGCAGAGATACAGAAAATTCCAAAAGTGTGTCGCAGTCATACCCTAGTGTGGGTGTACAGTGTAGGCACAAAAAAGTTAAAAGCAACAGAAACAAAAAAAGACTGAGTCAGCGGAGCACGTGACGTCAGAGTCAAGCACTTTGGTGACAGCTGCTGTTGTAAATGTGCTTTATAAATACATTTGACTTGACAATTTTAGTTTCTTTGCAATAAGCACAATGTGAAAATAGGAGGGTATTTTGAAAAACAAAAAGGATGGCTATATGTGGGTTCTTTTTAGAGAACAAAGGCTGGTTTTCTGTAGAGGCAAGGTGTGCAGGATAGTCAAAGTCATGAATGAAAACAGCCAATATTAATTGGTTTGTAAAGCAGATGTCATACAGGCTATCCAGATGAACATTAATAATTAGGATGTAACAGTGGTACATTAAATAATGACATTAAATAATAAGTTAACCCAACAACTTAGATGTAGATACATACTGGATGATTCTTTCATCAAACAACTGTTACACATCATGTGGGGTCTTGTTTTGGTTGTCACTTAAATCCTTTAAACCCTACACATTTGTAAACATTACAAATTTACCACAAATACATTTGCTTATATCTCCTTGCACACATGGCAAATGAAAACATGAAATACTACTGAATCAGTGCCTGCACAGTCGCTTTATAAGTCAATCGAGCACTGATGTCATTATGTCTTGGTTAGAATGTCTAATAGAGACTTTTTTTTACATTACCCACTGTTATTTACACACATGAATCCTCTATTATAACAATTTTTAACCCAAAAATATTCCAATTTCCAGTGTTCATTGCATAATGAAACACTTACCAGACTTGAAGTAAGGAGCAGACACAGCCACCTCCACCACAATCTCTTCCTCCTCCACCTTTACACCAGGTGGAGCCACCAGATAGATGAGTCCACCCCACATGTTCCAAACTTGCATCTTTTCTGATGTCACAATGAATTGCTTAATAACATCAGGTGCCCTGAACAACTCTTCTTCACCCAGTAGATCACTTTGACTGCCAATCTGGACCTTTAAAGATATAAGTCATGTGTTACATTGTTAGGAACATGCATTAAGTATAATCACAGTAGTACTTTGAGTTTATGTACACTACCATCCATTTCCTGTTAACAAGATTTGGTGACAATGTCAGCCAGGTCTTCATGCCAGGAGAAAGGTAGAAACCAGTACTGATCCACTCTTTATTTTCTGCCATACAAGCAAAAAAGTATAAAATTCATCCATGTAAAACAGGAAAAACCTATTTTTTTCCCTTTTGCTAACATAATGTAACACTGTTGCTACAACAGTAGAAGGAGATTTTATATACTATACAACTCACTCATTTATAGCCAACCGTTAGAACTGACCTGCTGTTTGGGCATTGATCTTGATCTTTAGGTTGTTGACAACAGGTAGAGTTGGGACGTTTTTAATGAGAAAGGGCAGGAGGGCATGCTGATTTAGGGAAACATCAAACACTTCGGTTGCCAGATTAAGAAGCATGTGGTCCTGTGGACTCCTCACTGGGTTCTGCTTACTCACCTTGAAATGAAATTAATTAAAAAATATTGAAAACATCTTTATATTTTCATGCTTTAAAGTTTGTGGTTGTGAAGTGAAAACGTGGAAAACGTCAAAGGTATGCATACTGATAAGGAGGTAGATAGGGTTTGGGAAAGACATCATTGTGCTGTACTAACTCCATTGTAGAACACTAAAGGCCTTCTATGCCTCAGAGTAGGCCTACAAATTTAGCATGTAAAAATGATTTAATCAAAATTCTTTATTCAATATTTATTTTATGTAAAATATATAATTTACAATGTATTTTTTTTTTTTACCATTTATTAATGTATTTTGCAACTGAGCAAAAAATCTTTGCAATTCATGAAAATACTGTTATACAATCAGAATTGAAGTTTGATCTTTAGGCAGAAGCATGTTTTAAGGTTTATTCTCACTGGTTAGGACTTCACTATCAGGAGAGAAGGCCAAGCTCCGTTAGAGGCCCTGCAGGATGAATTTGTTTGATAACTGATGGGAAAATTAGCCAATCGCAATGCTGATGTACAGTGGGTGGGACCAAAACAAAGCCTTCAAGAAGGCCTTGCAAGGTGTGTGCTTTTTTAAACAGTTGATTTGTGATGGATGGATGCAACATGTAAATTCAAATTTCTGAAACTGTTCTTTAAAATTTAAAATGAACTATACCATTTAAGGTTTACATTGATCATTTTCAGTATCAGTTAAATGTTGGTTTCATTACATAATTCAGTTATACAGAAACAGTAAGTTCTGTGAGTGACCAGTTTGTAAATTTGTATCTGAATTTCCTGATACATGCTCAAATTTGAGTCAGAGCCTCTGGACAGATTCTTGTTTATTGAAACTTGGGCTTAACTTGTAAACTGATTAATGCCAGAATGCAAATAACGGGCAGGCTGGCAGGGGGTGGGGGAGGGCATTGTGGGTGTGTGGGGGACAGTCTGTGGGTCCTCCCTCAGAAATTTTTGAATAAAGTAGATGCCGTTTCCTGCATTTTGGTGTATTTTAACAGGCTGTTGAACATCTAGGTTTACCTACATTTGTAACCAATTGATTAAATTACTATTTTAGAGAGCAACAACAACAGCTCTCCGCTTCTGTCAAGTGTCCTAAGCCCCTCAACCCCCTATTCACGGTTTCAAGTCTGACTCTTATCCACTGAATTCAGTCCTATGCATTGTTGCTCCTACTCCAATCTCGATCACCACTGGCTTCAGGTACTTCAATTCTTGATTGTCCAACTAAGAACAATCCAACCATGCAGCCATTTTTTAATGAAAGTAAACTGGACTGTCTTTTTGACATTTTGATTGCTGTTATTTTGAAAAATTAGTACCGTTGTTTTCATACTTGATGTATTGTGAATAAGACACATCAAATATTTCTCTTGTTATATTTTTAGTAAACAGTCAAAATGTGATTAATACCCCATTTAAACTGTCAAAATGATTTGCAGTTTTGTTGTGCTGTTTAATTATATTTTTAAGTTTTTTAATAAAAATGTGCACTGACTTTGGACTATCAGGGGTGGAGATTTGAGTTACCGGATCCAAGCAAACAGTTGCTCTGTTGAAATAAGGGAGTTCCCGGATCCTGTTCCGGCGGGATCCTGCTCAAATTAAGCACTGGTTGAAATGTTTTGTCTTTTATCCAAAAGACTTCTTTAGACTGAAGAAGTATTTTGGATAAAAGACAAAACGTTTCAGCAAACAAGAATCTGTCCAGAGAATCTGGATTCAATCTGAATTATTGAAATTACATACGTGAAAGCAAGAGACTTTGAGCTGCAGGGCCTTCTGAGTAATCTTGGGACAGAAAAGGGGTGGACTTTTTCAGGGTGTTTGTTCAGTTGAGTTGTTCCTGCTAGTTTTTGGGTTTAGTGTTAGGTTAGTATTTATGTTGTGTTCATTGTCTGTATAAAAATGACACCATAGTCTCACATGTATATGATGATGATGATGTATGATCTATAAAATTAGAGAAAACACTGCCCAGCATGTCCTTGGATTATGAAACTGAAAATAAAGTGACAAAAGCAGCCTGCAGCTCCTTAACTTCTTCAGTGTCATCAAGTTACAGGTTGATACGAGATGACTGAAGGCTTAATTCTTGTAGTCCAGGAGTCTGCAACCTTTATGGTCAAAAGAGCCATTTTACGCTTTCCTTCACTAAATTAGATGTTTCCAGAGCTGCAACCACCTGCTCCAACTGTAATTATCAACTGGTGGCCCATGGACCACTTTAAACTTGTTGTAGGAGACTTTTGTGGCCTGTAGAAGCGACAATATAAATCTAAAAATATGTACTGATTTTTTATTTATTTATTGATTTTTTTTAATTCAATACAAATGAAAAGACCAGATTCTTGTAAAGAGAGCGAAAACATTTTTTAAATAAAAAATAACAACTATGAACTATGTAAACCTATGTCATTTTTAATTAAGTATAGAAATAAAGCAAAAAGTTAAAGTATTTGCAAAAGAAATGACAGGAAAACAGCTAAAACTAGAAGTTTTTTGTTGTTTGTACAGCAAAAATTGAGTTTTATGTTAGTTTTGGTCTTGGCTTTAAAGAGCCGCTGCAGAGGGACCAAAGAGCCGCATGTGGCTCCAGAGCTGTAGGTTGCAGACCCCTGTTGTAGTCACTCTTTGCCTATCTCCCATGTCTCAAGTGATCACAAAAAAAAAAAAAAAAAAAAAATCTGCCTCAATGAATATTCATTCAGTGACACTTGCTGTTTTGTTTAACTTCAAGTTGTAAAGTATTTTACATTGTCAATATTTTATTTGTTTTGGCATTGTTTTGCTAATTACTGTCTACAGTATATAAAATGTATTTTAAAAAATAATTATAAATAAAAAAGCATCATGTTACCCACCTGTGGCATGCCTGACTTCAAGATGTCAGAGAGGATGGATAAAATCTGTGTATAGGAGATGCTGTCATAAGCCTTCATACTCAAGAAGTATCCACAGTCCAGTTCCATTTTTTTTAAGTGGTCCTCATCTTGCTTGGTTAGTTCGCTCCTTTCGAAAACATGACCAGCAAAACGATGCAGAAGATGACGGAAGTGGAAGTAATTATCTTGACTTGGCTCAGGAGCTTTAAAAACACCATTTTTAATGGTTTCCTTCAACACGCTCAAGCCCATTTTGTTCAAGATCTTGTTTCCTGAAACACAGTAAATGCACATTTTTGCCATCCTTCCAACTCAAATGGACTAAAACTTGTCAGAGTCAAAATTCTGACATCTCATTTTTGCCTTCACTAATGTTAGAAATTTTTCTCGTTCTTCTAGTTGCATCTTTAAACCAACTAACATTAGATGATAAGAAACTAAACAAGAATATACTCAAAACTAACCCCATTCCCTAAAAATCACGACAGTACATCATCTGAAACTTAGCAGGAGACGGCGTTTTGAACCAGGGTAGAAAAAGAACTGCCTAAAAACCCATCCAGACACTCAAGGCAGTTCTGATATTCAGTTCTGTGAGGCCATCTGCTGAGGCTTTTCTGACATCATGGACAGGAACAAGAGACAGAGGGTGTGAGTTAGCCTGGTTCCACTTAATGACATAATAACCTAGTCAAACATGGAAGCAATCAGGGAAAAAACTGGGAAACCTTGATGGGTGAAGCAGGGACAGATGGAGAAGCCTCTGGCTGGATGCCTTCAACAGCTGGACAAGAGATAGGTGAAGAATCATCTTGCAAGACCCAGTCAGAAAAGGAACAGGAGAAAAGGTATACCACTAAAACCCCTTTGATGGCAAGTGTTGGGAATGATGCAATCACCTGTCTATAGGCTCTTCAAGGGATGGGAAGTTTGAGATTGTCATCATTGTATGTTCCCATACAATGACAAAATTGGTTCTCTGCATTTAACCCATCACACATGAAATAAACCCAGGTGGAGCAGCAGCTGTGTAAGTGCCCAGAGCACAGTAAGGGATTAGGTGTCTTGCTCAGAGACCCCACAACATGTGGGAATAGCTGGGAGTTGAACTGCAACTTTTGGGTCCCAGATCGGCTGTCCTGCGTCTACTCAATCTCGGCCCCCAAGGATTAAACCCATTTTATCTAAAGAGCCAGGAATGGTGGTGAGGTGTTTGGCTGAACCCCTAATGCAAGGATGGAAACCAGTAGGACCCTTTGGACATCTGGTGAAAGACATCATTGTAGAGAGGAATCTTTTGAAACCCACTTAGTGGCAGGAATCAGACAGCAAGGAGTCAAGTTGTCTTCAGTAAGAGGAACATACCAGGTCTCCAAATGAAGTTACATCTTGGCTAAGTCAAAAGAACAGACATCCATCCAGATATCCTTACAGGCAAATACCATGCCTGAAAGAAAGTCATTCATCTGGAACATCTCAGTATCTTGGTGTGGCATCAAAGACAGATCTTCCATGGGTCACTAACAGGAATTGGCAGAGACAGGTCAGCCATGAACTTCTCAACAGAAGAAGAACATAAGAGGTATCAAGATAGGTCCTGAAATCAGGGGAGTGTTCTCTGGGACCAATTCCAGAGCAGGATTATAATAAGATATTGGGACCCCTTAAAAAAGAGAAACTTTTTGAAGCTGGTTGCTTAGCTATAAGGCTGGACCTTCTTGATTGCTCAATGTGGCACCAAGGTAAAATTCAATGGGTCATTTATCAACAAAGCTATGTGTCAGCAGAAACCTAGAGAGGGGTTGCAGAGGTGGCAGATATTGAAGGCACAGCACAGAACTCAAATATGGTGCTTGAGGAGCAGCAATGAGCAGGACTCTTGCTGAATACTGTAATTACATGACGAGTGGGTCTCCAGCTGTGGAATTGACTGGGGCTTCTTTGAGTTCCTAAGCTGAGGCAGTTTGGAGCTCCTGGGTTGTAGTTGTAGTGGAAACTTTTTTTTCTCCTGGGGTTCTTCTTAAAGAGGAACTAAACCCAAAATTAACTTTTTTTAACTGATAAACTCCCTGGAATGTGTGTAGAAAGTTGT
>JARVLU010001196.1:12587760-12598480 GCA_031762415.1 Simpsonichthys santanae | reverse complement strand
ACACACTAAAATAGAAAACTGTCACTTGTTTTTTGAAGTTGCCATGCTCACAACATGCACGGACAGATGGATGGGCGATATTCCCAATTCCCCCTCTTTGCTGTGCAACGGGGGACAAAAATGCAGACAGTCTACGAATCAGTCATGCAAATCAAAGCTCATACATCCAGCCACCCTCTCTGTGCAACACAAATTGCTTCCTTCACACATGACTGTCCACTCCAAAGCCACCGCACCAATCATTCATCAATCCAAAATCCCACAACACACACCAGTTAGGGGAGCACAAATTCTACATCGACACACAACAATATGGCCGTCAGGGCAGTGAGCAGCGCAGCATTGATGGGGGGTCGTTCATTTACCTGGCCTGAACAAAACAGATCAGTCTACTCAGCACAAACTGAGGCTCTTATGGATCTGCTGGCCCCTTCACACCATTTTATTTTCCTAGAGTACAATTAGTCAAAACCGGGCAATAATGTTATTGCACATTGTCTGTTGATCTGCTGGATGGATTTTAAGGAAACTTTCAGAAAATAATCATCAAATGTACATTAAAGTCACCTTCATTCAAGATGGCCTCCACAGCCAAGGCATAAACAAGAGTAGGCTAATGCAAATGGCACGTTTTACGCCCGTCGACAAACCATTATACAGCGATCTATAGCAACAACCACAACAACCAACAACCTTGGTTGAAATTTGACCTTGATTTGAGACCTTGACTTTGGAGTTGAGGTGATGGAAAGATTCTGTGACACTTCGTTTAGTGATGATGCATAAGTGTATGAAGTTTTATTAAATTATCTTGAGCGTATCAGCAGTTGTGGGCGGGAGAAGCTAAACTTTACAGACATACGGTCGTATGGAGACTATACCATACCCACTTTTATTGGGCGTACAAAAAACCGATCTAGCTCGGTCAGTTTTACAGATATTGGGCTAAAATCTGAGCCGAGAGTCATTGTCAACACTTTGAGATCTGGCAGATCTCACACGACATTGCATACAAATTCTGACCAAAACAGATATTAAACTGTTTATTCTCAACGTGGATGATCTTCGTCTGAAACTCTGGCATGAAAGGCAGCAAACGCTTTCCTTCAAGAAACACTGACCTTTAATAACTCACAGTCAGTGTGTGTCATCAACTTAAGGGTTTTAGTTGGACGTTTTAGCCTCGTATGTCATCGCCCACACAAGACGAGTGAACGGGAGCACCAACACAAACTGAACCCTCGTCTTTCAGCAGGAAGTGTCTCCTTCACAAACATCGTAAACTGGTTATAAACCAGTAGAGGATTGTCAGGGCCGGAGCCTGATCTGTTAGTTTAACGATGGGTCCAGAGGTCCACACAGAACCCTGTGAGCAGAGCCGGAACTGGAAACGGAGCTGCCTGTAGAGCAGACCCACCCTGACCAGAACAAAAAGAAAGGGGGTGGGGGGGCTACCCTCCTCTTCCACTGACTAAAGCAGATAGTCCCTTGATTGGCTGGCTGGATGACCTTTGATCCTCGTTGCATTGTGGTCCCAGCAGAGCCGACCCTCCCCCCTCGTGGTGTGTGTGTGTGTGTGTCATGTTCTAATGCAGCAATCTGAGCAGTGGAAGAGAGGAAATGGTCCAAGGGGAAATGAGGAGTGTGTAGGCGTGAGTGTGTACATTGGCGTATGTGTGTGTGGTCATCAATGCATGAAGGGTGTAAGGGGGAGGTGGTGGTAAGTGTGTGTGGGTGTGGGGTGGGGGTAATTATATTCTCCTTGCGATGACTGAGTTTCAGTAGTGATTAGTTACATTCCAGATAATTCATGTCTTTGTTTGGACTCCTTAACACGTCTCCAGCTGCCGCAGAGATCGAACCTTCCGGTACTTCCGGACTCTGGAGCGACGATGTTCTTTGTGTCCCGTCCGCAGAACAAACGTGAAGTCAAATCAGACATGAGGTCATGTTCTTCTGCAGGAACTTGGAGCCAGTATAAGCAGGAATGCTTGTCACAGAAGGCGCCTCATTGTCGGCGTCGGTCCGTTTCTGTTGCAGGTTTGAGAAGACAGCGGTTCACCGTCCTAAGTAGAAGGACATCAGTCAAACTGCACGAATCAATCTGCAACATCCCCTTGTGGTGACAAAAACTACAACTTTAAGAAAACTGCCTACTGTTTGGATAGGATTGATGGATCTTGTGATTTAGCTCAAATGGCCAGAACCCCTAGTTGAAGATGTGCTGTTAGCATTACGAAGTTTCAGTTCACCGTGTCATCAGATTAATTTCATTAAACAAAATAAACAAGCTGCAAATCCAAGGATGATGAAACGCTCATGAAATTTGGCACATATTTAGAGCTAATGTAAAGATGGGGAGGTGTAAAAAACCTAGATACGGGTGTGGTAAATTGGCTCACTGGCTCCTTCGTGGATGCAGCCACTCTGAATACTTTAACGTACGCAACTGTTAACGCCAGATATCTGCACAGAACCAGAACTAGCACCGTCAGGCAGGTGAGGTTAAACCTCCTGGTTGGGTCTTTCATCACAGTGATGAAGAAAAGTCTGGTGAAGGTTTGAGTTTTGTATATCTTGGCTACATAAACACATGTATGAGTAAGTCATAAGTACAGTATTGCATTTTGTCTGTCACTTTGATGTTTCACAAACCATTGATGGTCCTTGTCCCTGTCCACTGGTGAAGACCCATCATTCTCTACCATAAACATGGTCTGACAGAGGCTGTCCCTAAAGCAGAACATACACAAAGCTGTCCTAAGCTACACCCCCACAGGGGTGAAAACCAGTCCAGAGTCCTCTCTCCATCCAAACCCTTGGCTATAGACCAGCACCCAATGCGGATAAAATGTAAAATCATGGTTTGGGGGTCTTTATGGTAGTTTTGAATCTTGGGTTTCATTGCTTGAAGAGTAGTTTTTGATTACTGGGATTTTTTTTTAATTATCTTAATCGAGCTCTGTCTTTCGTATGTTTTTCAATGCGTAACTTGTTACACCGTTTTTGTTCTATTTCAACAATTCATACATCAAAACGTTCGGCTCATTCAGGACATTCCTTCTGTGACTTATGGTATTGGGGAATTTAAACTTTTTAAAATATTTAGCTTTGTCAACCATGTTTTCCTCATTGAAAATGAATGGAGCTCTCTTTACATAATTCAAACCCTTTGTGCTGTTTATAGGATTTTACTACTCACTTCAGCTTTTATACTTCCTTTTTTTATACTTCTTTTATACTTTTATACTTCCAGGTCTCTCTTGTAAATGAGTCCTCGAAGCTCATTGGGATTAACCTGCCTAAATAAAGGTTGAATGAAAAAAAAACTGGTTCAGCTTTATTCAACCTTTATTTATAAAGATTAGTCTCACTGAGCCTCGAGGACTCATTTACAAGAGACCTGATTTAAACAAAGAACACAGATGAGGTACAGAAAACAGTAGATAATCATATTAAAAGCACATAAAATGAAATAAATTATATAAACAAAAAAAACAGCTACATTATGAAGTGATGTAAAACACTAAAAACAGGGACGTGTCTGCGTTGGTTTTTGCCAGCTGTTTAAAATCCCTTAGAGAGATCAATGTCGAGAGCTTCGAGTCTTTTTTATTTGGCTTTTGTGCTAAATTTAACGTCCTTTACCTCTTTTCAGCTATTCTTTTTACTCCTCTCAGCTTCTTTCTGCTAACTTCAGCCTTTAATTGCCTGTTTAAGTACTTTTTAGCTTTTGTCTGCTAATTTCAGCCTTTTTCTGCTTTTTTGTTGCTAATTTCTACATTTTGTGCTTCTTTTTGATAATTCCAGCTTTTATGCTCATTTCGGCCTCTTTCTGCTTACTTGAGCCTTTTTTGTAGCTAATTTCATTTTGTATTTTTCTACCTCTGCAACGTATTCTGCTACCTTTCTGCTTTATTCAGCTTTCCCTATAAGTTTCTGTTGTTTTTCTGCTGGCGTTTGCTTTTCTTTTTCTGCTTTCAGTAAATGTCAGCTGCTCAAATTCAATAAGCATTAAAGTTTAGTGATGAAACCTTTACAGCCTGGTTTCAACTTCAACAGCTATTATTCAGCAATAAGCGTTCACACTGCAGTTTCACAGGAAATGCAATCCCTCCAGTGTTGCTCGTTCTCATACTATCAGACAACACACTAGTTTCAAAAATCCTGAAGGACTTGAACGTTACGCGGTGAAAGCTTGGTTTGGTAAGATCCTGACCTGTGGAACTCTGGAGAATGGATGACAGACTGTATGACGTCTTGACATCCATCTGTTTTCTTTACACGCTTCATTTTTCTGGTTCACAGGGAGCTGATGTCAGTCTCCAGCAGTGAGTGTGTGTGTGTGTGTGTGTGGGGGGGGACACCCTGGACAGGCCTTCGATCCATCACAGGGACAGAGAGACACAAAAAAAAAAAAAAACATTCACTCCTGGGGACAAGTTAGAGTTACCCATTAAAAATTGAAATGCTGGTAGGTGAATCTGTCACCTTCTTGCTGTGAGGTGACAGCTCTAACCACTGCTCCACCGTGCCACGTGACAGCGGAAACAACAAATAGAAAGCCAGATCTGGCATTACCCCTACTATTACGAAATTTAAACTAAAAAGAGGAAGTTGTAGGTCGACTATTGTCACAACAAATCACTGATTCTTTCTCCCAACCAAAGATTTTCTTCACATAATAACTACCAATTCTGACTGCCCTTGAAGGGGTCTTCAACTAGTTGGAACAATAGACCTTATGCCTTCTGGGTAAATGACATAGACGGATTGCTAGCTGGATGGATGTTCAAGTCATCAGAGATCCCTTTAAATGCATCATGAAGGTGACAGGTGAGCCCGGCTCCAAACTGCAGAGAAAGTTCATGTCTCATTCATGACACCATCTAATCCTGAATTTGAAGCTTCCCGACCTCTGTGCTCCACCTCTCCATCCTCCCATTGAATGAAACATGAAGTCTAGAGATCCAAGTAGTGCCACCTCATGTGACTTTGTCCTGCTCACACCACCTCCAGCAGCTCCACCTGTCTGAGACAAACCCACATCCTGGAGCAGATGGAGACCCTCAGACAAGAGCATGAAGACTGGAGGCTCCTGAAATCAGATCACTGATGCTGCTGAACTCAGATCAGTTTTCCTCACAAAGAACACTCTGAAACATGATGTGAGCTGAAGAACATGGAGACATCTGGACCCTGGTGTTGACAGGAAACAACTTCCACCAGCAGCTGAGAGCAAGTCCTCCTCAGCACAATGACCTACCTGGACCTGTGTTTCAGGACCATGGTTCTGGTACATGGACCCTGGTCAGGACCATGGTTCTAGTACCAGCACATGTGTTTCAGGACCATGGTTCTGGTACATGGCCCCTGGTCAGGACCATGGTTCTGGTACCTGCACCTGTCTATCAGGACCATGATTCTGGTACCTGGACCCGGGTTCCAGGTCCATGGTATAAAGTTCGAGCTCTCGGCCCTGCAGGATCTTGGTGGTTACATTTCATTCATTGGACCCAGTCAAACGCAATTGAGTCCGACCAGAACCAGCACCGACCCACTCCTGTAAACCTGCATGAACCCATCCTGGTTCTGATCCATGGTCCAGCGGGTTGTAACCCCACCCGGAGGTGTGGGTTTGGGACTCACCCAGCAGAAAGAAAGATGTTCGGTTCCTCGCTTCTCCTCTGGAAATCCAGGACCAGTAGAGTCCAAAAGAACCGCCAGTGAGCGTGCTGGTTTCACCGAACCTTCTTCCTCATCCGCGCGACGTGCAGCCACGAACCGAGCCGCAAATGTACTCCTTTAAATGAAGAGAAGGGTCCAGAGAGGCGGTTCCGTCCCAAACATGAGAATTATCAGGATGTAATGAAGAAAGGTTCTGCTCCGGATGGAATAGTTGCTGGAGAGAAGTCTCGGATGCTTCGCCCGGCTCCACCCGCTCCACCAGCCTTCCCACTCAGCCCATTGGCCGCAAATCCACTCTGCCATGGAGGAGTAAAAAAAAAAAATAAATAAAACTGTTTAGGTTTGAACTGCTCCACTGCGACACCGTGCGTCTACTGACCGACATTACATATTAAACATGGATTCAATATGATTATCAATATTATTATTATTATTCAATCTATGGATATCAATATTATTATTATTATTATTATTATTCAATCTATGGATATCAATATTATTATTATTATCATTATTCAATCTATGGATATCAATATTATTATTATTATTATTCAATCTATGGATATCAATATTATTATTATTATTATTCAATCTATGGATATCAATATTTTTATTGTTATTATTCAATCTATGGATATCAATATTCTTATTGTTCTTCAACCTATGGATATCAATATTATTATTATTCAATCTATGGATATCAATATTATTACTATTATTATTATTCAATCTATGGATATCAATATTATTATTATTCTATCTATGGATATCAATATTATTACTATTATTCAATCTATGGATATCAATATTATTATTATTATTATTCAATCTATGGATATCAATATTATTATTGTTCAATCTATGGATATCAATATTATTATTATTAGTATTCAATCTATGGATATCAATATTATTATTATTCAATCTATGGATATCAATATTATTATTGTTCAATCTATGGATATCAATATTATTATTATTATTCAATCTATAGATATCAATTGTTATTATTATTATTCAATCTATGGATATCAATATTATTGTTCTACAATCTATGATCTCATCTCAATATTATTATTCAGATCCATTTTTCTTCTGTATATTTTTCAACACTTGTTCCACAATGTTTGGGTTATTTCAACAATTCATGCATCAAAAGGTTCAGTTCAATCAGGACAATCCTGCTGTGATTTTAGGAATTTATGCAATTGTTACTTTTTGACATATTTAGCTTTTTCTGCCATGTTTTTCTCATAGAAAATAAACAAGATCTCTCTTCACATCTTTGAAACCCTTTGAGATGTTCACAACTGTTTACTGCTCATTTCAGCTGGTGTTCTAGATCAGCTTATTTGTGTTTTAAATGTCACTGGGAGGCAGCACGGTGGCACAAGTGGTAGAGCTGCTGCCTCTCAGCAAGCAGGTCTCTGGATCAAATCCCAGTCCAAAGGCCTTTCTGGGTGGAGTTTGCATGTTCTCGACTCCGTGCATGCGTGGGTCTTCTCTGGATACTCCGGTTTCCTCCCACAAATCAAAAACATGCCTTTTAGGCTGATTGATGACTAAATTGTCCCTAGGTGTGAGTGAGAGAATGGTTTGTCTCGTTTGACTCTATGTTGCCCTGTGATGGACTTGCAACCCCCATGGCCCAGAATGGAAGAAGCGGGTAAAAGATAATGGATGGATGTCATTGGAACAAATAATGAAGGAATCTTCTAGTTGTCTCATGATAATGATTAATTTGTCAATAATAAATCAAACATTTGCAAGTAAAGGTCCTGCCAGCCACTATGTGTTTGTTAACCTGCAAAAACAGCCAAAATGACTAAAAGAATAAGGTCAACAGTTCATGGAAGAGCCACTTGGGATGAAGTCCCACGGTTTTGATGGACTGATAGGTATTTACACTTAGATTTTTATATAGATAAAAGTTTTGTGTACAATCTCACGTAGAATCAGTCTCAGCTACAGATGACAAAGTAACAGAAGAAGTTATTTTATACTCTATCAGAAGCCAAGAAATCTGCTCTCATTGATGTAGTTGTGTGATGTAAATCTCGTCATTTTGTTCATTCAGTAGCTTTGTCTGCCCCTTCTCGACACAAGTATACTTTATTTATATAGCACATTCATATTTAAAGTCACAAAGTGCTTTACAGAAATACAGAATACAGGCTTAAAATAAAACAAAAACAGTAAGAACAGCTGATAAGAACAGTAAGAACAGCTGATAAGAACAGTAAGAACAGGGTTGGCCGAGGCAGTCGGCAAATATGTACATTTCTTTCAGACACATGTAACGGAGGAGTTCGTCAGCTGAAAGGTGTGGCGTGTACAACGGGAGGGGTTTCCAGATGTTGAACCTGTTTTGCCATATTTTTGTCTCTTAAAGATATTCTGTCATGAATTTTTTTATTCTTTTTACAACTTGAAAATGTGTATACAAAGAACAAAAGGAACAGACTAACCTGATGCGTTTGGGCTCATTTTTAAAGATGCAGTTTTTAAATGAACAAAAAAAAATAACAGCTTACACGTGAAGTCTTTAGCAGCTCGGTGGTAAAGCGTCAGATAAATGAGGGAACCTGCAGGCCCTTTCTTCACGCCAGCATCAGTACATTTGACCGCTGAGCCGCTTTCATCCAGAAACCTGAGTATTCAACAACCACTGCCTGGTTTTAACTTGAATAATGAGCTGGTTTTGCTACAGATGACCTCAGAGCAGCTCCAAAGTAAACTTCAAAGACCAACTTTAAAAAATTGAACAGATTTCGCTCCGATGAAGCGCAGCCAGCTGCTTCCTCACATGCAGAGAAAGCCTCCAAGTTTCCACTGAAGGAAACTGGAAGAAAAACCTGAATGTGCTTTTTCCTTCTCTCGACATGAGCTGCGGTCATTAACTGGGGTCCAATCCCCAAGCCCAGAAAATAGTGATTTTCCTGCAGATGTTCTCTGTGTGACATAACTGGTCGATGGGTGGACGGTAACCGCCAACACTAATGGGATACTGGAACTGCAAACAGCTCAGCTCACGGGTTTGATTGGACACACGACTAGCAGAGCCTTTAAACTCAGAGCCAGCAAGGCCTCACGTGATCATTATGCTCACACACAATTGTAGGAAACCAGTGAGGTCAAACGTGACCTCCAGTTTGAGACACTACCCAAGACCAGTTCTAAAACTGATGTGGAAAGATCATCGTGGACTGAAAATCTTCCTTGGATTGTAGCTTTTTTTAAAATCTGCCAACTGTGCTCAGAAACACAAAACACAGTCACGTTGTAATAATTAATCCACACACGCCACAGCTCAGGAGTAAAACATAGTTCTGGAATAAAAAGGCACAGATTTGTTAAAATAAATCAGTTTACGTCACTTGACCACACAAGGCCATTATTGAGCTGAGCTCCATTAGACCAACTGATTCCTCTGATAATCTGCTCATCTAATCTGAGCCACATCACATTTAGGTGAGAGCTTCACTCATCCAGCATCAACTTCTCAAAGAGAAGCAGCAGCAGTGTTGTGATGGTGTCACAGAAAGCTGCAGTTAAAGATGCAAGCGGTACTCCAATGACCATCGCTGAGGGATTTGAAACGTAAATGTTTGAAGTTTTCTGGACTCAAACTGAACAGACTGAAAGTAAACCTAAATGTTTATGGTGAAAGATATTCAAGTGGGGATGAGCTACACTGTGAAGAACAGAGGAAGTTTTTTTTTTTTTTTGCTCATCTGAGACGGTGCAGTGATGAACCCTGGTGAGGGGAAGGAGCATTCTTATGCACAACCATGTGCAGTGGTGGAGCCAGGGGGTGGTCATTGGTGGCCTTGGCCACCACAGATTAATTGTTGGCCATCCTAATCATTTAAGAATTAAACTATACATTTGAACAACAATAAAAACTAGAAAACATAATTTTGTCAAATGGTTTACATTAATATTTATGACGGCAGCCATCATTGATTTTGCAACCCAGTTTTCAACAGCGACCTCTCTTACTCCTAGATACAGCCTCTATATGGAAGTTGGCATGTTGCTCATTTTTCAAAATACGTAGCTCACTAGACGGGCTGACGTTTACGGTGACAGCTAGGCCTGTCATGATAAACAATAAATCAATTAATCGCATGATAAATGAAAATTATCAACCTCATTTTAATTTATCGGCTTTATAGTTTATTCGTGTCTCCCTTTCTACTGAAGACACTGGATGACAAAAGGCTCAACTCCGGTGCTCTTCACTGACCCCTCCCTTTCTCTTTTAAATCTGTTTAATTGTCCAAAATGGTGTTTTAGCATCGTTAAAAGCAGCTGAGCTGAGAAGCTAAGCTACGAGCTAAGCTAACAGGCAGACCTTGAGAAAAAAACCTCTGTCTTGTGAAAGCTCCAAAATTCAGTTAAAACCCGTGCCTTCGTGTAAAAAGTTTTTCTCTGCAAAAAGAAGCCGAGAACTTGTTTACTGATTTTTTTATTAAAAGCTTTGTGTGAAAAATGCTATGCTAAATAGCTCAAACCACACAGAGCGTCCGCCATTTTGAGAACGGAAGAGAGACAGCCCATGTCATGTCAAGGGGCCTCCCTCCCATTTTTCTCAAAGAGGCACGTGCTCGTCCCTCACTGTCCATCCTTTAGTTCAAACTGTCTTATACTGCCATCCCGTGGTCAAAAATAGGTACTACAGCAAAACAAATAAAAATGTTCTTCTTAAATTTGGCAATACAGGTCAACCTAAGTTTACAGCCCTCTCGGATTAAGTTTTTCGCGTTTACGATCATATTTGTACAGTAATTATTAATATACTGTACTGTAATATATATAAAAAAAATTGTTATTGTTTAATGTGCTTTTTTTCATGTGTACAGCATATTGTTGCAGCTGTGGTTGTTTTAAATGGCTTTATAAATAACGTACAGTATTATTAGTATTTTATTATTTTTTATTATTTTGAAGTAATTTTATTGAGTTTCCGGTAGCTTCCGCCAGTTTCCGCCCGCCATTATTGTTTACATCCAGTCAGTACAGTACAGTA
>JARVLU010001196.1:12543917-12555881 GCA_031762415.1 Simpsonichthys santanae | reverse complement strand
AACTTTTCCTTTGACCTTTGCTGACACCTTTTTGTCACAAATCACTCCTGAAACTTTTCTCCATCCACTCCATCCTGGACTCTCTTTTTCACCTCTTTGGCAGAGGTAGGGCAGCCGACTTGAGAGCAGAAAGTCATGGTTCGACTCCCTGCCATGCCCACATGTTGTAGTGTTTCTGAGTAAGACACCTAATCCCTAACTGCTCCCCGGGTGCTTACATAGCTGCCCACTGCTCCACCTGGGTGTACCTCACGTCATGTGTGACAGGAACATACAATGATAAATAGCAGTTTGCACTTCCTTTACCACATTCATCATTTTCCTGGATGGTGGACTCCATGTACTTAAAGTCCTGCACCTTTGTGACCTCTGCTCCTTGTCTATCTATTTATATTAACAAGTTAAAAACAGGTGTACCTGAGTGGCCGATGAGTTTACAGTAGGTCAGTCTTTTGCAAACATCTTAGTCCATTGGCCAACTTGTTTTTTTTTATTTAGATATTTTATTTATTTTTCTGACATACCAGTAATTTAAATGTTTAGTTTATTTGTTCATTTTTTTTAAACAATACAATACTATATTTTAAAAATCAAATCTGCAAACTTATTTTTACTCTAGATGGGAACCAACCTTCTGTCGTATTGGTTTAACCAGAGTCTGTTTTGCCTCTCTGGCTTTCTTCATGTCCTCTGGAGTGAGTTTGGCCACCACAGTGTTGTGAACGCACCGGGTCTGGTAGTGGTACCTCTGAAACTGGGGCAAGGTGTGCAGGGTGCGACTGCTCTGTGCTGGCCAGCCTGCTCCTCCTATAGCCATCCCTGGACTAGGATGCATCCCTAACAGAGAAGAGAGTCAAGTTTCAGTGTAAAGGTAAGAACTTAAAAATAACTAACTTCAAATTTAACAACAACTTCAGGCCAATCAGTGGATTAAAGATGAACAGAGAAGTTCATAAAATTGTTATGTGTATTTAATTGCTGGACATGGACACTGGCGACCCCAAAAAAATGGAAGAAGCGGTTAAAGATAATGGATGGATGGATGTTTCACTGTGAAAAGTGAGTGTAGTGAACTTTATAAATGGTCTTCAGATAAAATAGTATGCATATTATTAGGCTTATGTTCAAATAAGAAAAAAACACCAAATGCTGATAATGGCATTTATTGTTATTTTATATTTAGGTTTATGCTCATTTTCAGTCAGGACCTCAGTGTGGGTCATGAACGTGAGCGTCTTCAGATAATCTACAAAAGTGACACTAAATGTAAAAAGACTGCCAACAGCCAACAAAACATCATGAATACTACAAAGAATAAACTGTCATAAATTAATAAAATACTATTGTAGTAGAGACAGCTGTTAAGAGTTATTATGCCCTTATTAAATAAGGTTTATTAGAAGTTTGTACATTTAAACCAGTAATATTTAGAGGCACAAGCCCCTGTTCGTTTTAGAGTCGGAAGCTGAAATGTTTGGAAAGCACAAATAAATAATTTAAATACAGCTCTGTTTCATATTTTTACATGTGTTGTGATTATAAAATTCAAAAATTGTCTTATCACTAAAATATTGTACAACTTTTTGGTTCCAACATCTAACGTGTTTACTTTGTTTCACTGTAAATTAAATAATGGTTTATAATATTAGCAGATTAATGCATTTTGTTAGTTATTTTGAGAATTGATTAATTAGACATTAGACTTTAATACTATCAAGAAAATGTTTGGCTAGTCGCTTCTTCATACCAGCCATTCAGTTTTGTCTGAGGTGAAACAAAAACTGTTTCACAAAAATATGTGTAAATAATTTGTAAAAATCATGGACAATGTCTTTCATCAGGGGCCATGTTCTCACAGCCCCCCTTTCCTTCTTAAAGGGGACATCTTGTTTGTTTTTAGTGCACAGGTGAAAAGCTGACTTTGGAGATGAGAGGAAGATGGAGAGAAACACGAGGGACTTTCACCTCTGAGCAGTTAAATTAAAGAAGGATGACACATGTTTAAAATGAAACATATTACTGATCCAAATTGTTTCCATTTCAGGAAAGGACTTCAGATATTTATATCTGAAAATATCTGCTGATAAGACATAAATGCTTCAACAAATCTGTTGCTTTGCAGGATTCATTTGTGCTCTCTCTAAATTTACCACATGGGATACATGCTAATCCTAAAACATCTGTTAAAAAAAAAAACTTAAAAAATAAGACAAACACGCACAAAACAAAAATATTTCACTTTCAGAGATTAGCTTTTTTTTTTTTTCCCCCCAAACACAACATAAATAAAATAAAAAGCAATCAAAGCAAGTTTTATATAGTTTCAGCATTTGTGCTGTCTTTGCACATTATTCATCTGGAAACAGGGATGAAGAACATAATATTGCCTGTGTGCATCCCCCCGGCTGGTCCAGCTGGTCCTGCCTGGTTTTGATCCACAGCCTCAGGAGAGAACTCAGACCCCACAGCCCACTTGGCTGCTTCTTCAGGGTCCATGTCGTCCCAACCCTCTGTGTCCGGAAACACGTCCTCCTTTACCGCCTGTAACACAAAAACACATGGTTATATTTTACTGTTGCTTCACTGTGAGTGTATTACTCAGTGAAACTCACAGCACTGTTGCTGCCCATGAAAGTGGCCACCAGTCCATCCACCACGTCCTGGGCAGCTCTGACTCCTGGGGCCAGGGAGGAGTTGCAGGCCATCAGTCGGAGCTGCTCGCCCTGGGTGGTGACCAGTGCTGAGCCCACTTTCCCAGCCCCCCGGAGCACCTGCAGCACTTCTGACAGCATCCCCTTAAACACACAGACACTCACTACAAGCTGGGAAATGTTCTGTGCAACAATATCAACAAATACAGTACACTGATTTAACCAGAGTGAATTAACGATGAAAGATGATACCATAAAAACTGTTCCTCCACTAAAGTAGTTTCACCTTTAGGCTAGTTGTTTAGGTGTCCTGGCATGTGACAGTACCACGTGCTGTTTTGTAAATGTGTATTAAAATACCTAACAGTACAGTACTCATATTCACGAGAAATATCCTAGAAATTTGAAAAACAAGTCATTCCCGGGTCTGGTGATATAACTAGCTAATCCGTTAGCTAGTTGGGTAAACTGTTTAGCTCTGCTAGGAAGGAAAAAAAAACTAAATACCACCTGCACACTCAAAACCTGAGTTCAAACATCTGTAATAAAAACGCTGAAATAGATTAAACACTGTCAGTGACTTACTTTTCCAAAGAAAACACGTTACTGTAGATTCACTAAGCGCTGCCCTTTCCCCACACTGTACAACCGGAAGTTAAACTCTGACTATTCAACTAACATCCAATAACAGCAAAAAAAGGAGGGGCTTAACTGCACGATTATGTAATAACCAATAGCAGTGTAGGTTGCTCATGACGACATAGGGGTATTGTCCAATCACAGTAGGAAATAGAAGTACGGACGGAACAACTGTCCATTCAGAGGGAAGGGATGTTCCTGTTTAAGGTCGTGTACAGCAGCTGAATTTACAGTATTAAACTGGACGACAGGCCAGACTCACTGTCTCTAAATTAAAACATTCAGTTTAGGGCAGCGATTTAAAATTGTTTAAAAAAAAAAAAAATCAGTATGCCTCTCTTATGATTATGATTGTCTATTGTTGATTATCCAAGGAAAATCTACTGTTGCTGTTGTCATCATTCTTTGTTTGTAGCCAGGTCTCATGTAAATGAGTCCTCGGGGATCACTGGGATCTCATGTATGAGATGATAAGTGTATGAGATGATGAAATGTATAAGTTAAATGTATGATAGTAAATGTATGTGATGAGATTATAAAAATATGAGATTATGAATGTATAAGATTATACCCTGATGCATGCTCAATAATCCAGGTAGAAAAATCTAAAAAAGCTAAGTCTGGACCTCTGGTATAAGATTATAAAATGTATAAAATGGCAAATATATGTACGTGATAATAAATGTATGAGATTATAAAAATATGAAACTATAAACGTATGAGATTATGAAATGTATGAGATGATAAATATATGAGATGTTAAATGTATGATAATAAATGTATAAGATTACCGGTATATATGAGGTGATAAATTCATAACCTTTATTTATACAATCCCATTGAGCCTCGGGGACTCATTTACAAGAGAGACCTGATTTCTTCAGCAAAGAGTGATGACAACAGTGGATAACAACAACAACAATAGACAATCGTAAAAAAGGCATGCAAATTTATTTATTTATTTATTTTACAAATTAAAATAAAATGGCAACCAAAAGGACAGTGAAAGGAAAAAGTAGCAAAAAACAAACAAACCAAAAACCCTGCTAGATTATAAGGTGGTGTAGAAAAACTAAAAACAGGAACATATTGTGAGTTAAATTTATGAGACGGTAAATACATGAGCTGTTAAATGTTAAATGTGTGTTAATAAATCTATGAAATAGTAAATATATGAGATGTATATATATTAAATGTATGAAAATAAATACAGTATATGATAATATAAATGTATGAGATTATGAAATGTATGAGGCTGTAAATATATGAGATGTTAAATGTACAGTATATGTTAAATATATGATAATAAAAGTTTAAGGGGACAGATGAAAAATAAATGATAATATACATGTATGAGATGATAAATGTATGAGATGGTAAATACAGTATACGTGATGTTAAATGTATGTGTTAAATGCGTATAGCAATAAATCTATGAGATGGTAAATATTTGAGATGTAAATGTTAAATGTATGATAATAAATACTGTATATAAGATTATACATGTATGAGATGATAAATTATGATAATATAAATGTAGAGATTATTAAATGTATGAGATTGTAAATATATATAAGAGGCTAAATGTATATGTTAAATGTATGATAATAAATGTATAAGATGACAGATGATAAATGTATGATAATATAAATGTATGATGGTAATTATATGAGATGTTAAATGTGCATGTTAAATAAATGATAATAAATGTATAAGATGACTGATGATATATGATAATATAAATATATAAGATGATTAAATGTATTAGATGGTAAATACTGTATATGAAATGTTAAATGTGTGATAATAAATGTATAAGATGACAGATGATAAATGTATGTTAATATTAATGTATGAGATGGTAAATATATGAGATGTTAAATGTGTATGTTAAATGTATGATAATAAATGTACAAGATGACAGATGATAAATGTATGATAATATAAATGTATGATGGTAATTATATGAGATGTTAAATGTGTATGTTTAAATAAATGATAATAAATGTATAAGATGACCGATGATATATGATAATATAAATATATCAGATGATTAAATGTATTAGATGGTAAATACTGTATATGAAATGTTAAATATGTGATAATAAATGTATAAGATGACAGATGATAAATGTATGTTAATATAAATGTATGAGATGGTAAATATATGAGATGTTAAATGTGTATGTTAAATGTATGATAATAAATGTATAAGATGACAGATGATAAATGTATCATATAAATGTATGTATAAGATTATTAAATGTATGAGGTGGTAAATATATGAAATGTTAAATGTGTGATAATAAGTGTATAAGATGACAGATGATAAATGTATAATATAAATGTACTGTATAAGATTATTAAACGTATGAGATGGTAAATATATGAAATGTTAAATGTGTGATAAGTGTATAAGATGACAGATGATAAATGTATAATATAAATGTACTTTATAAGATTATTAAACGTATGAGATGGTAAATATATGAAATGTTAAATGTGTGATAATAAATGTATAAGATGACAGATGATAAATGTATAATATAAATGTACTGTATAAGATTATTAAATGTATGAGATGGTAAATACTGTATATGAAATGTTAAATGTATGATAATAAATGTATAAAATGACAGATGATAAATGTATGATAAAATAAATGTATGAGAACTGTTCAGAGTTTGACCTTTGATGTTTCGGTGCGGTGAGTCGGGATGGTGGGGGGCAGAAGGCGGGAGCAGGGTGCACTCCATATAAGGGCATACCACCGACTCTGCGTTACTATTGGCTGCGGGCCCTGTGCAGCTGCTTGTCAACAAGATGGCCTTCCTCCTCTCTCGGTTTTGACACAGATTATTTTGGTATCCCCGAGAACAGAATGTGAAAGCTCGCGTCACTTCTGAACAGCTAGTGGGAGAGCGACTTTATGGAGTCCCAAGAAGGCGTACAGAGATCCGGGCTGAGCTGAGTGAACTGACAGGCTCACGATCAGCCGTAGAACAAGTCTGATGTCAGAAAGTAGCCGCAGGCCCGCAGCTAGTAGCGAGCTACCCGAGCTACGTGGACTCGGACAGTCAACAACTGCATTTCACCAGACAAGACTGGTCGGGTTGGAAAGAAATACAGCGAATAAACACTTGGCATCGACTGTCCGCAGATCGACAGGCTTGTCGGAGAAGAACAACGCCTTTAAGGTATATTTACTGAACTTGAAGCTGCTTTTCTTGGTCTTGTTTTGCAGGTGAATTGTGCTGTCGAGTTAGCCCGCTCGTTAGCTCAAACAATAACCTGTTCGCTCAACAATTAACGACACCAAGTCCATAAACTTCTATAAAATGGCTGATTTAGAGGTTAATTAACGTCAACTAACATAAGTTAGTTGCTTGTGGTTTCAGGCGCTGGACAATTTACTCCGAGGCTAATGTTAGCTAACAGTTGGATTAGCTGTTTATTAAAACATGGTTTCGATATTTAACAGTCACTCCTGCTTTTGTTGATGTGAAATGCTTTTGTTGCAACCTTCCTTAGAGGTTCGTGAAGGGTCAGCTTGTTTTTAGCATTTGGGTGAAAAACAAAAGTCAGAAAAGTAAAGTAACCTGTTAGGCCTTCGTTTATGACCCACAGCACCTCGTTTGAGGACTTTACTCCTGTTTTGTTGCTGGAAGGAAAACATTACATACGTTAGGTTAAATGAGAAATTTTTTTTTTTATCTTGAACTAAAAGTCATCCAGAATATTGTTTATAAAAATTAGTTTTAGACATGCGCATAAACAGTTAGGATGATGTCTCGTTTTATTCAACCTAAGGAGGTATTAACCAAATGTAGGCACTTGGAATGATTTTTACTGAAGGCTTCTAAAATGTAATTAATTAGTTAGAACTATAAAAAAAAATGACACCTGATTCGTTATAATAGGTTAATAGAACAAAGGATACAGGGTAAAGAAATGTTTCCCTAATGATGAGACTTGAGACAAAAGGAAAATGAATGGGACTTGAATGAAATGTTACTGTTGAAAATGAACAGTGTTCAGGAGTGAAGTCACAGAAATGGACATACACAGTCATACACACGGCGGGTCCTCATATGCCCCGTCATGGTGCTGGAAGGCATGTCTGTCATTTTTTATATTAAGATTAGAACTCGTAGAGCATGTGTCAGGCTCACGGGCCAAGTCTGGCACTTGTTAATGTCTTATCTGGACCCCCAAGATTATATTTTAAATGTAAAATATTTGTACTGCTTCTCTTTTTGATTAAACATTTATTAAATCTTAATTTAGTGCCAAGTTTGACACCAGAAAAAAAACGTTAGATTTATCAGTCATTTTTGAATTTAGAAAGAGTAACAAAGAAAAGTCAAATAGACTGATCATACTCTTGTTGATGTTCCTGACATGAGCTAATGTACTGATTAAAACTGGCCCAAGCTTTTAGTTTGGATCAAGTTTTTAGCACATGTATTGACCCTCATAAGCCCTTTTGTAACTGAGTTTTACACCCCTGACATCTTAGGCATGTTATGCGAGGATCAGCTTTTTACAATCAGGGATCTCCAGGTGCCTAATTTAATAAATGCATCTAAAGGAACACAGTTTTGGTGATTGTAACGCGGTACTAGTACACAGTAGTAGCAGTTGTAGTAGTAGTTGTAACACAAGTTTGCTCCCTTGCAGCGTCTTGATGTAATTTATTGAGACAATAAGTGATTGGGCCACCTTTCAGAGCTCTGTTGACACAGTGTCCTTTGTGAATGTCTGCTCAAAGCACAGTCCAGCCTGTGCTGATGCTATTGAACAAACATGCCAGAGCTCACACACAAAGACGGCGTGCAAGCCGCTCAGACGCTCATCCCTGAGTGTCCCGCACGCCTGTAATATAATGTACGGTACTTGGCTCTGTTCTTTTGTTTTTGCTAGTATGCAGCAGTTGCTGGTCTTCAGAGGCACAGAGACAAACGAAACTAAAGGTTTATTTATTTTAAGTCTGTTAAGGCATAAACTGTAGTCTTTGTCTGTTCAAGCAGAAACCATAGAGCTAAAAATTCAAGTGGCTTGGATTACTTTTCTATTTTAGCAGGTTCATTTGTAACAGTGTTACTGTGTGCCACAAGGATGTAACTTATGGTCTTATAAGAAGAAACACCACTTTTGAAATCAAAGTTTAGAAATGAACACTCCACGTTTAGTTTAAATGTTTACTGTTAATAGGAAAGCAGGGCATTAATTTCTTGAAAAGGTTACTTGAAAATAAATGTCGTCTATCAGCATTGTGGTTTGAACTTAAACTATTTTTTTCTTCTGTTTTCCTGTGTTGTGTGTGGATTATTATGTTTTAACTACAGCAGGAATATACAGGTTTGATAGCAAGAACACTGTTTACCATGACGTGTTTCACAAGAATATGAACATTTCCTGAGTATGATGTAGTCTGTTATTGACAAGATGTACTTACGTAGGTTGGATAACAAACGTATCTACCCTCCGGTTCAACTAATACATCTCCTGTTTGATTTAGCAGCACAAGATCTATGCAGAAGTTTCTGTGGAAACAGTTGCATGTTAAGACGCACAGTAAATCATGCTTCCTCGTTGACAGTCTGCCAGTCAGGTTTGGTAATTGATGCGGTCCTGGGATCTGTAGTGTCGCTGCAGAGTCTGTGCTGGGACAGGATTTGATGGATTAGGTTGCTGCAGAAAGCTTAAAACCAAATCGGAGGCTTTCTTTGCAGAAACTGAAGTAGCAAACGAAGGGGAAGAGAAACGGACGTGAACGTGACTGAACACTAACTTGGCAGAGACACGGCTGCAGAGCTGCATATGGAGACGCAATAACTCCACTTGGACTCTTTGAAAACAATCGAAAGAGACTTCTCACAATAAAGTCCTAAACACGTTGTTCTTATTAATCAAAGAGGGTTGGTTTGTTGCTCAGATGAGCCTGTGTGCTGTTTTAGCAGTTGTTTTAAGAATCAACATGTTCCTTCATGTTGGGCAGTAAACGCGTCGTCTTTGACTGTTACAGCTTTACGTGTTAAAACTTTAAAGGTTGCTGGTGAAAAGGTGGTAGAACATTTGAAGTGGTTTCAGAAGGATGGTCATCCACGGTGTAATCTGCTCTGAGCTGAGTCGTTGCTGTGTGATTACAGAGGACACATTTACAGTTGTGCACCACACCGTGTGGGTGGTGTTTGCTTTTTGCACTTCTCTCAGCCAATCCATTAGTCCAAATGTACAACGCACCACCCCGTGCAGCGTTGCACAAAAAAGAAGAAGAAGAAAAAAAAAGACGTGACCTGTTTTTGAACCATGTGAGTTTAAACTCGTTTAAACGACCAAAATCGAACTCAGACGGCTAAGGTGTCATCTTAAATGCGTCAACCATTACCTGCGTAAACTCATTGATAATCTTTGTCTTGATTGTGTAACAAGCTCTGCCTTCAAGTGAACCACTGTTACTGTTACAAGCTGTTTTTTATTTATTTATTTATTTTTATCTGTTTTCAGGGTGGTTTTTAAACAATCAGTTTTTATCAGAGCAATGAATAGTAGAATAGATTGGTTTGTAGAGCAATGAATAGTAGAATAGATTGGTTTGTGACCATGCTTACTTTGGAGCTTGATTAGCATAAATAAAATAGTTGATAACAATTAAAATATAAAGTTGTTTATTTGCTTCACAATTTTTTTTTTTTTTTTTTTTCCACGTCATGGGGCTACAATGAACACGTCACAGCAACAAGACTTAAATATCAAGTGTGCATCACTCAGAAAATCTAATGGGTATGGGAATATTTTATATTTTTTGCTCCAGCTCTTTCTATACCTGCAGTACAATGGACACCACATTAGTTGTTGTGATTCATGCTCAATGATCCAGGTAGTTAAATCTAACAAGGTTGAGCCAGGTCCTCTGGACGGGTTCTTCAACAAAGAAGAATCTGCCCAGATGATCTGACTCAACCTTGTTAAACAGAAGTTGTTTATGAGCTTGCTGTTTTTTAATGAAAGGAGTATAAAGTTGTGGACAGATACTGGGTCACAGATGTTTTATGCTTCTGCGTACAGACGTAAATGAGAGGCCAGATAACTGTAAAAACATGGGCACACCTCTAAAGTGATGACACTTTATGGGAAGTTTTTCTTTCCTCATCTACTCCTATTCAATGGCATGTGGTTGGAGAGGTGTTCTCTTCACGGATGAATCCTGCTTCTCTCTGTTTAGGGCAGATAGCAGACTGTGTGGATGGTGTTGTGTGGGTGAGCGGTTTGCTGATGTCAGCATTGTGAATCGGGTGGCTCATGGTGGTGGTGGTGGGGTTATGGTACGGGCAGGCGTATGTTATGGACGACGAACACAGGTGAATTTTACTGATGGCATTTGGAATGAACAGAGATAATGTAATGAGATCCTGAGGCCCGTTGTTGTGCCATTCATCCACAACCATCACCTCATGTTACAGCATGATAAAGCACGGCCCCATGTTGCAAGGATCTGCACACAGTTTCTGGAAGCTGAAATCATCCCAGTTCTTGCATGGCCAGCATACTCACTGGGCATGTCACCCATTGAGCACATTTGGGACGCTCTGGTTTGGCGTGTGCGTCCTAGTTCCTGATAATATCCAACAACTTTGCACAGCCATTGAAGAGGAGTGGACCAATATTCCACTTGTCCCAGCTGCCCCAATCAACAACATGATTGACTATGTGAGAAGCTGTCTTGCACTGAATGAAACAACTGGTGGGCACCAGATACTGACTGGTTTTCTGACACTCGAGACCAGCGTAAGGCACACCTGTCCACTAATCATGCTGTCTAACCAGCATCTTCCTATTCCACTCCTGTGAATGATTTATCTTTGCAAAGGAGGTGTTCACTAACACAAATTTACAAAGTATGTATTACAGTAGTATTTACAGTATTTGAGCGAAAAAGGCCTGTTCTGTACATAGAAAAGTCTGAGATATTTTAATTCAACTCATGACAAATGGGAGCAGAAACAAAAGGGTTGTGTTTTTAATATTTGTTCAGTGTATCTGAACCTTGTGATCTGGATAACTTCAAAAATAAGCAACGTGCCAACTTCCATTTTGGTGTGTGGCTGCATTGAAAGGTCACCATCAAAAATTTGTGTGTATGTAGGTATATGTATATGCAGGGCTTAATTTGAGTGGGATCCTACTGGAACAAAATCCAGGAACTCTTTTTATTTTGTCAGAGTGCGTCCCGGCAACAGTTTGCTCTGATCCAGCAACTTTCAGTCTTACTAATACTGTAATAAAGTTATGAACAAATATGGCTGCCTTGTTGTTGTTTTGGGAGCCATGCTTGAACCGTGTCGCTCCCCTCTGCTGCTGAGACAATAAATAAATAACTCAGACACCTCCGCTGCTGTTTTTATGATGCTCTGGACGCTTGTCACCCACAGCACGCATGTGACAGAGTATAAGAAAGCGAGATTATGCCTGTCCTGCCCCCTCTTTCACATTGACATTTTTGACTTTTATTGAGTTTGTCAAAGCACAATTTTGATTTTTTTATTTATTTATTTTTGTAAATACAGAAGTAATGTTTAATAAAAGTTGGGACTCTATTCTTTGCTAACAAAATATATAATTATGTCATTAAACAACTTGTCAGGTTCTTCTCTTGTGAGCCTGCCCGTGG
>JARVLU010001196.1:12391584-12410682 GCA_031762415.1 Simpsonichthys santanae | reverse complement strand
AAAAACTCATTCATGCCTGTAGTGATCAGGCTTCTCAATGAACAGTGATGATTTCATGTACTGTGATTTTAATGTCTTGTCTAGTGTGGGTGTTGCAGCATGGAGCTACTGACTGTGAAACAAATTGCCTCGAGGGTAATAAAGATCCTTGAACTTGAACAGAGGTTTAATATTTACCTGCGCTTTACTCCCATCTAGTGGTGGAACAACAAACAACAACAAATTGCAGTTTAATTGCTGTTTTTCTTCTTCTCCACATTTAAAGGTTTTGATATTAAAATATGGTGGGATAGATTATACTTTCATAAAAATCACTCTTTGATTCCAAACTTTAAAGCACATGTGAAATCCAAGGGCCGAGGACCAAACCTGGCCTTTTCTGCCCCCAAGATGAAATTTAAATAAAAAAATACTTTTATCTGTTCTATTTTTGAGTAAAATCTGAGCATGCTTTATTTAGTGCAGACTTCTTATTACAGTTGGCCAAGTCTGAAGTAATTAAAAAAAAGAATATTCCTGCAGTTTTTGATTTTGAATGAACGATCGAACTCTGGCCTGCAACCATGAAAGACAAGACGTCATATCAGACATGAGGTAATGCATTGACATGGCCCTGGGTTTGAACCACGTTTTTAATTTTGGCCCCTTCTGTGAATGATTTTAACACCCCTGCTGTAATCAAACTGAGTTTCTGATGTTTAGATCAGTCTGATGTCATTAAATAAACTCCTAACATCAAATAATAAAGTTTAGAGAAAGCTAAAGCCTGAGAAACTAACAACATCTGTGATTACTTTGTAAAGAGCTGCAGATCTAAGTTTATTTTAGCACTTTTTTTTTTTTTTTACAGGAATTGTTTTGGTCAAAACACAGAAAGACTAATGGATTACTGAAGTGGGCTAAATGTTGGTCCTGAAACTGGCATGCTGTCAACTTACCCAAAGAAATTTGCAACATTTTATGCTCATCAACAATTACACTGTAAAGCAATTGGCCGGGACAAGTAAAGACCTTGCTTAACCTTTGACCTTGGAGCAAAAAGTATACATGACACGTTGCTGTGTATCCTTTAAACGTGAATGAAGTTTAGTTAAATTATCTTGAGCAGATCAGTTGTTGTTGGAGAAAAGAGAACATTTACAAATGTAAGAATATTTGACAGCGTGGTCGTCTTTGAACGATGCTTAAAAACACAAAAAGTAAAGAAGGCTGAGATTAAAACTTCAGACGCAGGTGTGTGTGTGTGTGTGTGTAACATCCATTTATTACCACCTTATATGACAAATCCAGATATTACAAACATTGTTTTAACTGAAACATTTTATTCAACATTTCAAAAAAAATAATAAAATAAAATAAAATAAAAGAAAGAAAAAAGTAAAAAAAAAAAAAAAACAACAGAGTTTTGAGCTGGAAATGAAAAGTGTAGAGGGTAAGTAAGAATCCAACCTGAGAAACGGAGAACAGATCAGCTGTTTCAGAAGCAGGAGGGGTTATTAAAAACAGCATTAGTTGTGTCACACTGATTTAACACATTTCATCATTCAATTAAAATGTAGAAAAAGGTTTTTTTTAGACTGAGAACTTTAGATTCAAGCGAGTATTACAAACCTTTTCTATAAAAAATAAAAATAAAAAACTCATTAAAAAAAAAAAGGAAGAAGAACCATGGCTACTAAAAATGTCCGACACCATGCTGCTTTGGCTGTTAAAAAATTTACACGACACCAATTTGAACAACACAACAACGGTAAAGTGGAACCATTGGGTGTGTTGGGAAACGAGCGCCGGGAGACGGGATCAAACTTTGGTATCTGGACGAGTCAGCGGCACATTTCAGTAGAAAAGATGAATTTAAACCTGCCGTTTTGTTCTGTTTCATCAGATCCATCCCTCCGTGTCTGTCAGCCACTAACAGTCTGAGGTAAGAAACAACATGAGACTCGTTTAAAAAAATCTAAAACAAACAAAACAATGGATACGACGAGCAAAGATGCTGATGTGCTGAGTTTCATTTACTGAGGTGATCAGAGCCAACACTCACGGTTCTGCTCTGCTCTGAGCAAAGGCTGGCAGATGGCAAGAAGCAGCAGAGGAGTGGGCGAGTTCTTCTAGCACCCTGCTGCAGAGAACACCCCCCCAGCAGAAAAATACCCACCCTCTTCTACTGCTGTTGGAGCACATGTCAAACATCCACTTCCTGAGGAGGATCTGTCACCACATGCACAGAAAGAGAGACTGCATCCTAAAAGTCTGCTGCATGAGCACTAAGAAAACACAACTACACACCTTCATTAGAATAGGATCAGCTTTCTTCTACACGCTACTAAACACGGGGAGGGGGGGGGGGGGTGAGGGGGTGGACAGGTAGAACAGTGAAGGAAGAGCAGAAGGTGAAGCGGAGGGGAAATGGATTATGCGCGCTCTCCACGGATGCGACGGGCCAGCTGGATGTCTTTGGGCATGATGGTGACCCGCTTGGCGTGGATGGCGCACAGGTTGGTGTCCTCAAACAGACCCACCAGGTAGGCCTCGCTGGCCTCCTGCAGGGGGGGAGCACACAGGAAGCAGCTGTTAGTTCAGACAAAATGACCGACTTGTCGTTTTAGCTATGACATTTTAATAAAAGAACATGTAAAACAGAACTGCAATAGTCAAAGACCAGTGTTAAAAGACAACTCAGTCCCATCTGTACTGGGAACTGCAGGTACTCTCTTATGAGCAGCCTGTCAACAAATGTATTCTCATCTTATTTGTTTGGTTGAATCTATGGAAAACACTAAAATAACAGTTTGACACATAAAATGGTACTTTAGTGTTAGTAGATCAAGTGAGGTCCTGGTTTTAATGTTTCATGGCCTTCCCCCCCGTTCATCTTAAAGACGTGACTTCAGGTACTGTCTACCTGATACTTCTCATCTTAACTTAACTTTTTTAGATTTTTCTACCTGGATTATTGAGCACGCATCTGGATAAATATACTAAAAACAATTCAAACTTGTTTTAACTGGCCATGAGGTAGTGCTCTGAAATACAAATGAAGTTTAGACAATTGTTGTTAAAACAAACAAAAAAATCTGTAAAATCTGTTTCTCGTGCAAGTAGCGGCCGATTTCCCACAATTAAGGAAATAGGGGCCGATGAATCGGCCAGCAGATTCATCGGCCCCTATTAATAGCTACTGTATTTCAGACGAGCACCTCTCTAAAGGGTCTGGGGATCACTGATGGTCTTGGACTCTGGGTCAGAGTAAACCATCCTGCATGGCACTGACCTGCAGAGCCCCGATGGCTGCGCTCTGGAAACGCAGGTCGGTCTTGAAGTCCTGGGCGATCTCTCTCACCAGACGCTGGAAGGGCAGCTTGCGAATCAGAAGCTCAGTGGACTTCTGATAACGACGGATCTCACGCAGAGCCACGGTGCCGGGCCTTTACATAAGAAAACATTTGTAAAAAATACTGGAAATGAAGAACTGGACTTGTCAACACAAAGTCAGGTTAAATATGAGACTGGGAGCTGATTGTCTCTGTGTCACCTGTAGCGATGGGGCTTCTTGACCCCTCCAGTGGACGGGGCACTTTTACGAGCGGCCTTGGTGGCCAGCTGCTTACGTGGAGCTTTGCCTCCAGTTGACTTACGAGCAGTCTGCTTGGTACGGGCCATGGCTGTTTTAAATCACCTGCAAACAATTAAAGACTGCCTCAGTGTAACAAGTCTGAGTTTAAAAGCAAAGCAGTATATTATGTGAAAGCTAAAACTTAATGTTCTTTTTTTTAAATTTAGTACAAATCATCCCAATTCAGTTTTATTGATTAAAAAAAAAAAACAATATGTGAAGCCACATATTAAAGAATACTTAACATAGCTTATGTAATGGCAGTAAGGAGAATGACAGCAAAACCATCCAATGATACAAGAGCTTTAATCCCCTTAGCAAATCAAATTGTGTATACAGGCCGGTAAGGCGGAACGCTGTGGATGTCTCGACCAATCACAAAACGATATTTTTCCTATAAACCACGCCCCTTGCGCACCAAACGAAGGTACGTTCGTTTCTTCTCACTAGGCTCTCCGGCTTTGCATAGGGCTTTTGTAACTTGAATCGAATTAGCTATTTTAACATAAAAGTATGCGACCCCGCCCGCACCGGCTACCCGCTGCCAGCAAACCAACGCACCCGACGGTAATGGCTGGCCGTTGGTTGGAAGAATGTAAACGGGAAGAAAAAAATTTGTCGCAAACGAAGAGCTTGACGATAAAAACGACGAAAGAATATAAAAACTACGATCTATAACTGGGATATTATTTTTGAATATGACGCTACACATGTCAGGGAATCAGTTGGCGAACAATATTTCGTCATACGAGTCCTAACTTTTGGCGCATTTTCGAATCGAATTGAACCGAGATCACAAGTGCTTCTCTCTTCAGGTCCCCGACTCCCCGAGCAGGCAGATAATAGCCCGACTGCTCTGCGCTTCATTTTTCGTCGACGATTAACGAAAAATAGCGAAAAAAATAAATACTAACATGACATTAAATGAAAGAGTGGATGTTTATTTAAATATTGATACGCACCTTGGGAAACTTCGTAAAAGATTTCGGCTGTAAAATGCGAACCTAGTCTTCAGTCTTTAAAGCGTTGTTCTCAATAAAACGAAGGGAGGAAGGAAAAAAAAGCAAATCATCAAAGGAAGGCAAGAAGGACTCGTTACCCATGATGCATCTGGCACTCACACTTAAACAACATTAACAACAATAGTTCGTGTTAAAACGTACAGAATTGAACGCTTATCTAGTTTTTACAATTATGTTTATTTTCGCATTACTTTAACTTTGTGTTTTTTTTTTTTTTTTTTTAGAAATTGCACTTTTTTAATAGATATAATCGAATAACTGATTGACCACACGAATTCAAGAGTCATAAGAAAAGTAATTCAAGTTTTCTAAAGCTAAATTTTGGAAGTTTTAAATATAATAAATTAATTTAACATTAATTTAATTTCAACACATCATTAACTATTTTTTCACTGTTTTTGGTTAGTAATTTATAAGGAGATGACTGTTATAAATAAATTTAGTAAATTATATAATTTTGCTGTAAAATAAGTAAATCGATATACAGTATTTATTCTGGCATTTAATCGACGTTTACAGCTTCCGTCCAGCAGGTGGTGCCACCTGCGCCGACGTTAGAAAAAGAAGGTTTCAGTTTTTTTTTACTTCTTCAACATGGCGGCGATCCGGAGGGTAAAGCGCGTGGCGGCTTCACAGCCTGGTTTTTTACCTTTAAAAGCCTCGGTAAACCCTGCAGACCTGGTCAGCAGTCGGAGGAAACGTGGAAATAAGAACAAGAAGAAGAACTGGAACAAATTCTGCGACATTACTGATGTTGAGGGGTTTTTAGAGGACGTCCGGCTTCAGGAGCGGACGACAGGGTTAGCCTAAAAGTTATACTCCTCAGGCCTTCCAACCATGACTATTGTTATTTATTATTATTAATATTTAAAGCCTTATTTACACGATTTAAAACATTAATAGCGGCGGGTTATGCTAAACTATCAGGCTGCTGTTGGGAAAAACTGGTTCGGGCTCTTCACGTCATTGTGATGTTTTACTTAAATTCTTAAAATTCATTAACCTGTGTTTGTACAAAGACAAACGACAAGTTAGTGTAGTTAAAACCAGTGTAACTATTTGAAATGGTGTTGTTCATTGCAAGTTAAAACAGTAACTTGACCTCTTGTTTGCTGCAGTCATTTTGTGGATGAATTTGTATTTTTCTTGCTGCACATGAACAGAATACTTATTAGGTGGAGAAGTGTTTGGGAGTAGCTGTTTTCTCAGGTTGACTTTAATCTGTTTCAGGGGTCTGCTGTCTGAGAAGGCAGATGATCATTTGTTCTTTGTGGACCTTGGACAGCCAGAAAAGCCGCCTCAGAAAGGTGGATGGTGTTTCTTTACTTATAAAAGTGCTGTTTAGTAGTGGTGTGTGAATAACTAGTTTTCTTGGCCCATCAGATTTTCCCTTTCAAGCTATTTTTTATGTCTAATCAATCTTTACGTGGTTTTCCACATGAAGCAGAAGAACCTGATGAGGGGAAGAAGAGAAAAGGGAAAACATCACGTCCTCTGAGGATAGACCTGATTCTTCAACACGACTCTCGCGTTCCACCTGTTAAAGAGTCAGTATTTAAACCTTTCTTCGTTCACACCTCACTCATTTTGGCAACCAAATCACTTGTGGTCAGTTCTTAGAGCTGGTTCATACCTGGTGGGAGGCAGCAGTGCACTCGTCAAGAACCACACTTCTGAATAACTCAGGACCGAATGGAATCTTAGTAATGTTTTTATTTTGCATTTTATTGTTTGATGTAACTGGGACCCTGTGTACATAATTTTGTTTCATCACATGTACCACATGTGGTGCAAATGACAATAAAGATTCTCTGACTCTGAAAAATGAACAACAAGGGTAGCTGCAATTTTAATCATCAGCAGGACTCAACTACCTCTCACCAGATGCAGTAGTCCCACACTTATCGTGGGGGTTACGTTCCAGACACCCCAGCGACAGGTGAAAATCTGCGAAGTAGGGTCATTAAATTTATTTTAGTATTTAGTACCGGTACAGTATATGTATTTTAAGGCTTTACAAGCCCAGATCTCATCATTTGAGGGCTGAACATAGTTATGGGGAGTTCCTGGCGCTGCATCTTCACAAAAGAGCACATAGAATGAGAAGCTGATGCTGCAGTTACTGAGCCAATCAGCTTTCTTTCGGGATACAGAGCGCAGCACTCTGGTTGGTCATCTTCCATCAATCAGTCAATCGTGTCGTGAACAATTTTGCATTGAAAACCCGCGAAAACATGGAGTCTGCGAAAGTCAAACCGCATAGTAGTGATGGGACTACTGTACTCACATTTAAGTCTGAGTTTAATGTAAGCAACAACAAATACTTCTGCACCAGAGCAAACTGTTGAAGGTGTCGTCATTTTAGATTGGTGATCACCAACATTTATCATTCTTAATATTCTTTGTTTCACTGAGAAGTGACTGCAAGGCTGAAGACCTAATTGCACTTTAACATCCTAAATGGCACGATGTATGTGTTTTTAATGAATGTGAAGTCAGGATATTGATCGAAGCGTCTGTGGGGAATCAAGAAGGTTAATCTTTTGTTCATGATTGGGTAGGGGGAGAAGTTTACAGTTAATGAGTCTCAAGTGCAAAGCTACAGGTTTAATGAACCAGAGCACCCCCTAATCTGACTAAATGGCCCGTGGGCCACCTACGTATTGATGACCACTGTTTAATAGTGTAAACAACCCAAATGTCTGGATCTGTTTTCATCAGACTACTGGCTCTTCACTGTGTTTTCATCTTTGAATCTAGAAATACTCTGAACTGTTTTTATCTCTCTGGTAGGGCTGGACGATACCGCCAAAACCTTTATCACAAATGTTTCTTAATTTCGGTCAGTAATGATATAATTCTGATATCGATAGAAACAATATAAAAGCTTCAGAAAAACTGTACAAATAAATTAATGTTCACCTTTTAAATGTTGGGGCACGTTGGCTCAAACTTTATTGTGCTCCATCTTGTGACTCTCAGCAGATTCTATCGAGTGGAACAAGTTAGATGTGTTTCCACCACTAGTTGGAACAGCTGTCACATTTTACAGCACACTGACTGAAATCTGCAGTTTATCAGATCTTAGAAAGATGAACCACTTCCACACTGCCAAATTAGTTTTTACTCTTTTATCAGTGATGTCATCTACTTTCTCTTCGCTTGTGAAACTTTGTTCAGTCACATTCTGACGGTCATGGGCACTCGTTTTGAAACAAAAATTTAACGCGCGTTGGAGATTAGCTTAGCTTAGCCTGCTACCGCTAACTCCTTTGGGACTCGAGCTCTGCATAACATCTATGTCACTATGCACTTACGTTATTGTGTCGCATCTTTTTCTGTCCGGGTTGAAACTGAAGCTGCCGCTTCAACCCAAACACAAAAAGGAAAGTGTCAGTGAAACGCTGTAAAATCCTATCAAAATATCGAATATGTGCTTAAAACTCATATCATCATTATTGAATGAAAAGTATATTGTGAGATATATCTATCAAATTATTGTCCAGCTCTACTCTGGATTCTTCTTTTTTTTAATCTTTCAGAAACTTTATTTAAAAAGTTGCACGCTGGCTTATTAATGTGTCTGAGTCACCCAAATACATTTAAGTCATATTCCACAAAACACAAAATAATGTCCTTTACACATTCTTCAGTTTTTTATTTATTTATTCATTTAAAATAAACTAAATAAACAAAACTAATTCATCAAAAAGAAAAACATTGAATGAAAAGGGTGCAGAAAGAAGAAAAAAATTCTTATATCTCCCCTAAAAAAATATAAAAGGACTTTAAACGAAGAACAACTTAGGCTTGAACATCAGTTTAGGTGAAGTTTGTGATCATGTCCTGGACTTTGTGCTTGGCTGTGATCTTAAAAAAAAAACAAAAAAAAAAAACAACAACAACAACATGCTCCTGTTCTCGTTGTTTTTCTGTCCGAATGAAGGAAGTGACATTTGATTTGAGTAAATGGTTTAAAATAACGATGCATGTATAATTAAGTGTGAGGACTGTGTGTGAATCCTGTGATGATCTCATCCTTGCGCTCCCAGTATTTCCCCTCGGGGCAATGTGAAGACAACCGACAGGAGCTCAGGTCACTGTTGTGTGAACAGGGTCCTGGGATCTGAGGATTTTAAAACACACGCATCCTAATGCACACTGTGCGCATGCTGAGTAAATCAACTAATCATCCTTCTTGTTTCATTTCCTCCACCAGTGTCCTGGCTTACCAGCAACCCAATGCCAAGAAACTCCGCCGCATCACCCAGAAGGCCGAGCAGCTGGCGGCCAGAGGCGTGGTGCCACGGAGGCAGAAGCTGCTGCTGAACAGACGGCCTGTGGACAGGACGGTCAACAAGGCCGTGGCAGAGGCCAACAACAACCCAGACAGAGAATATTACAACATTTGGAGAGAAGAGCGTGAGTAGAGTTGGTGTGTTTCTGCTGATGAGCCAGTGATTTCTTAATGGGATTGTGAAAACCAGCATGGAGCTGTAAGGTCTGAGGAAGTATGATGGACAAGATGAAATGATCTGTTCGTAGAGATTAATCAGAACCTGGCAGGTGGAGAAACAGGTGCTGCTGAGTGTAAATATATTTGTTTCCAACATTTAAAGCAGTTGTTGTCATAAATGTTACACATTTATTTTATCCATATTTTGCTTCTAGACTCTTATTAATAAATTAGAGATGCACAATATTGGATTTTTAACTGATCTGCAGATATGTTAAAACTTATTCAGCCGATAACCGACGCCAATACTGATATTTTATATACTTTCCTTTGTCAGAACATATTCCTCTTATTGAGGCTTATCTGCTACAAAAATTGTGTAACAGCTGTAAGAGCTGGTGACATATATTCAGTAACAGTCATATGCATAGCACTTTGACTTAAAAGTTTTAAATGTTATTTATTAGCACGAGTCTCTGTGATGCTGTATCACTTGTGGAGGCTTGTTCCAGGTTCCTAGTTGCTGTGTGGGATCCTCTGCACTCCTGTGCATGAAGGACAGACTTTTTAAGTTCAAAGTTTTTGTCTATCCAATGTGCAATAAGACTAATCATGCTAACGGGGCTAACACAACGTCCAAATGTCTGTGGTAAAACTCACCCAACAAGTCGTGCTATCAGCTGTTAGCTTCTCAATGACGTAGGAAATGACGGCTTGTAACTCTGGTAATGTTACGTCGGAAAAATATCTCCGACTGGGAACAATGTAGCGAGACTCAGCGTAGTCCATAAATCTTCGGAATCCGACATCCTCGCCAACAAAAAATAAATCTTCCACTCTGCCGACATTTTGAATTCGGGTATGGCGCATGTGACGTCATCACATTGTGCTGTCGCTGCAGGCAAAAACAGGGCTTTTTATATCAGCGAGTTATTTTAATGGAATGGCCGATGTCCCATATTGAACTTTAACGCTAATATCGTCCGATACTGATACCATGCTGAAAATATTGTGCGTTCCTATAATAAATTTGAGTTTGATCAATAAAACCAGGTTACCTTTTGCACAAAGATGTACTTTATTTGTATTTTTGGGACCAGACTCTACTACTGCGTTCACATTTTCTATCCTCCACTATTCTCACCATAAAGTTATCGTGTGTTAGAAAAATATAAATTACACAAACACCTTCCCTGTTCATTGTTCAGTCATGTATGGTGAAGATCTAGTTAGTATTGACCACAGCAGTGTTTTTTTTTTTCTTTGCAGAGAATTAAAGATTTCAGACCAACAGTACATTTCATTGAGGACGACAAAGATAAAGTTATTAACACTGATATATTTTACCGCTACATTAGATTAATTGTTCTGGATAAAGTTTTACAAGGCAATAACCTACGCTAGGTTATCTAAACGTTAGCTTGCTAACTTGAGAGGTACGTAGCTAATGACAAACAGGTTGGAGGATTGAAGATAATTTCTTATTGTTGGTTTATTTTACAGATCAGTTAAATTAACTTACCATGCTCTGTTCAGCAGAGTACGCTACACAGTATTGTTCCCTGCCTCAGCTGTGATGAAAGTGAAACTTAAGTGAACAGTCATGACTTGCAAGTCATGCACCCTCTGCTGGATACATTGTACAATTACAGCTGTTCCAGCATTTTAGGAGTAAAAATTAGAAGTGCTTCTGTCAGAGCATAATGGGACAGTTTTCATCAATACCAATAAACGTCTATATCAGCAACAAAAGTTCACGCCTTAATTATCTGCCCTGTCTGCCCTACAATGCATCAATTGGTTTTTCACCATTTTTTGTTAAAACGTATGGACAGAGTCTACCCCAGTCCAGTTTCTGGACAGATTGAATAAACATGTTGTTACAGGATGTTACAGTATTTGATTGATTTATTTATTTATTTATTTATTTCAAATATAGCCAAAGAGTCGGCTGATCCTTGGTATCTACAACAGACCGGCAAGAGGCGTGTTAAGGTGAGCCCAAGCATTGATCAGTTTGTATGTCTGTGACATAAGGCGCCTGTTTGTAACGTTATTGTGCGTTTAATTTTTGGCCAGCGTCCAGAGAAACTGAATGAGAAGCCGTCCGTGCTCCCTGCTGTCGAGGTGATTGCCCCTGGTGGATCCTACAACCCCGACTTCTTCTCCCACCAGGTAAGCATTCGGATTAAACGTTTTAAAACCTCATCACGCACTGATAAAACAATACTCCACTCAAACTGGTTATGTGTGTATAAACCAGGCGCTGCTTGAGGAAGCTCACATGGTGGAGGTGAAGAAGAAGAAGGAAGAAGACAGGATAGAGAAACAGCTGGCTGTCAAAAGTGAAGATAAAGCTACACAGGTGATGAGGAGGACCATCTCGTGCACTGCTTGTTTTTGATGCAACCTTTCTAATTTATTTGAATTATCTTTCTATTTTTTTTTTTTTAGGAAACAGCTCTGTTTGAAGAGGTGGAAGGTTTGATAGAGGAGGAGGGTGACGAAGAAGTGGAAACTCCTGACAACAAGGAGGGCGACGAGGGGGCCGTGTCTGCCATCACAGTGGCTGAAAAGAAAACTGAAAGACAGAGAAAGAAAGAGAAAGCTGAAAAAATGAAGGTACGTGTGCAATTACTGAAAGCTCCAAGGTCTAAAAGGTGTAAAAATATATTGTTACATTACAATCAGACTCCCTCACTGCCCTTGACGACAGTGGTCATGATGCTGAAGCACAGACTACTCATGATGTTGATCATCACTAATGTCACAACTTCTAATGTTTGACATTTGCCTAAAACTCCAATTATTCACTTGCTGCTGAGGTTTAATCATGTTCGAGTATACATCGATTGTCAGAGTGGGCTGGTATGACGAGCTGTTGAGTTGAGTGCTGTACTGGTAATTTCCCACACTGATTTTATGTTTCATCATTTGTTTATCATCTGAGGGTGCATTGTGTAATTGTAGGTATTTTTTAATAGGTCCCCGAATCATGTTTATTTTTTAACATTAGAATTAGACTCAAACATTTAATGTAGAGGAGATCAATTTAATTCAAAGTTGTTTAAAAAACTGTCAATTAGGCGTCGCCCTTTTCCAGCAGGAATGAGTTTTGCTTCAGGTCTTTACTTCCTGCTCATAGAGGGAGGCTGAACCTGCGATGCAGTTTTTATTAATCGGGTGAAGGAAGCCTGTTCAGTGGAAAATGCAAAATTCAGTCTCAGCTGTTCACGTCACGACTCGTACACACACAGATGACTTCTCTGCAGAAAGCAGAGATCTCTCTGACTCCAAACCTACAGCCTCATAAGACGTCTCAGTCCAGGTCTGTGAAGTGTTCTGACTGCCTCGGTCCGTTCAGAAGACACACTGAGGTGGCGAGGGGGGTCAGTAACACGCCCGACATGACGGGGAAACTTGAACATTGATGTTGACACAGTGAATTTGTAGTTGGTTTTAAAATAGTTCACTAACGGGAGTTGATTCATCAGGTTTAGTAAACAACACGAGCTCTTCAGCCGAGCAGAGTTCTGCTGCGTTGATGTTGGAAATGCCTCCCGCCTGCTCCTCTGAGCTGTTAGCCTCCTACTCAGTAAGTTATTGAGAAGGCTGCGCTATGTCTTTGCCTGTCCGAGCCATTGCCATAGACTGCTGTATAAAAGTTTGTCGACAGCCATTTGGTGCACTCTTGTTTTGTGATGTACCGTATTTTCCACCGCACACGTCGCTCTGCCATATAAGTCACATCAGTCAGTATTTGACTAATAAAGTGGAAAAATCCATAAATATGTTGCTTCGCCATATACATCACATCTATTATGTGTCACCACTGACATGTCACAAAAATCAACCGACTGCCAAATGGCGGCCGCGGGATTGTGCACGAGAGGACTTCAACAAGAATTTAACAAGATAACCACCTAAAAACAATTATTTGCACAAAATTATAATAACTTTGTGTCTCAGTCTAACATTTGCTTAATAAATGCAGTTTGAGGGTCAAATTAGCTGCGTTTTAAAAATAGTTTTGGTGCTACGTGAACGTGCTGAGAGGGAAAAAGAGAGGAGGAATGCAGCTCGTTTCTCTGAAATTTAACAAGAAAAGCACCTAAACAATCATTTGTCTGCTTGAAATTATAGCAAATGTGTGTCTCAGTCTAACGTTTGCTTAATAAATGTACTGTAATGGTCATATTAGCTGCATTTCGCCGGGGTGGTGCAGCTGGATTAATGGTTCCAAGCAGAGAGCAGAAATGAAGGTGGTGACACTGTGGCAGGTCGATTGAGTCACTAAAAGCTGGTGAAGATTCTCAGTCATCCAGGACATGATAAATTCTAAAAAGTGTAAGAAAAAAAAACAAAGTATAAAGTATAGTACAGGTAGTCCCCGGTTTCCGGCCGAGATCCGTTCCTATGGCCCGGCCGGAAACCGATTTGGACTTAAACCGAAACTGCTCCCCGTGGCGGCCGTAAACGCGGATTTTCGGCCGCAAAATCAAAACCGAAACTAAAGGACGATCGGTAACGTCTTTTTAAACACGTTATTTTCAATGTAAAACAACTTCGAACGGCCGTTTTAATGTGTTTTAATGTGTTTCCAAGCAGTTAGCTAACAAAATACCCTAAAAAAAAACAAAAAAAAAAAAAACAAAAAAACGAAAAAAAAAAAATAAATAAAATAAAATAAAATGCTGCATAAAAAAGGCAACGAACGGCGCACTGACGTCACTGGGGGCGGCGCCGTAAGTACGAAGCGCCGTAGGTCGATGGCTCCGTAGGTCAGGGACAACCTGTACAGCGAAAGAGTCTCTTTCTTTCGCTCTTTTGCTGATTCATGAATTATGAGGAGGACCCAGAAATTCAACTGCACACAGGAGTGAACAAAAATATTTATTTAAAATTTTATCAGGAGGAGAAAGTCAGCTGTCACTTGTAGAACTCAATCACAGGTGGAGAATCTGAAGCTGCGATGATGTCAGAGGGAAAGGTAGTTTGGACGGATCACGTGATGTGTGAGCGGAAGTCTGACTAACACTCTGTCGAGCTTGGTTCTGAGAGCTGCACTCCTAGAGTCTAGAGTCCAAGTTTGTGGTCACAATACAAGTGTGGGCCATTCACATAGAGACAGGAAAGCAAAACTTATCCAAGGGTTTTAGCTGAAGGCAGAGCAGAAGTCAAGGTCCAGATTTCCGATGGGCAGAAATGGGCAGAACAATATCTGTCTTGGAGACAAAAGGGAGGAATCCATGGTCATGAAGTGGGTCAGAACAGGGCAGGAACAAAACTGCTGGATTACATCAGGTATGATGCTATCAGACAATCTGGCAGAGACTGCAGAGCTCTTAAGAAGTGCAGCACACCAAAACAAACAAACAAACAAACCAAAAAAAAAAAAAAAGCACAGCCCACAGGTGCAGCAGGTACTAAATCAGTTAAAATAAATTATTTTAAATGATGTAGCACCTGCTGCAGCAGGAGTTAGGGGCGGACTGGCCATTGGGAGACGGGACATCTCCCAGTGGCCTGGCCCCATTCTAAAGGCTCACTTTGAGTTTCAATTGGTTATTTTAAATAAACAATCCCTGCTGCTCATGCGGCAATGCATGGATTGTTTATTTAAACTATTACAGTATTTAAGTTTAAATTGTTTATGTACATAGAAGGGGGAGATTGAGAGTGACACAGGTGATGAGGATGAGTGTGATTGCAGTGGGCATAGCAGGTGGCAGAGCACGTAGCAGGTGGCAGAGTAGAGATCATGACCCATGTGTCCTTTTAGAGCGTTTAGAATTTAGAACATTGCAAGAGTGTGGGAAGGGTTTATAACGCCTTGATATACACATAAATACTAAAATAAATATAATGTCCCTAGTTAGAGGTTTTTCACTTATTGCAGGTGTGTCCAGAACGTAACCCCCGCAATAAACGAGGGACTACAGTACTGCATAATTTTATATGGGTACTCACCAGTGAATATACAACTTGAAGGATGAGTTTAGCTTCAAAATTATTTGTGAATTTCCTGCCAGTTATGTGAAGTAACAGATTCATTGTTTCTTCTGACTTTGCATTGCAAATTTGTTTTTACCACATCAGTTTCTCTGCTCGTGTTTGCTCCCTCCATTGCTGTTCTATAAATTTCGGCAGAAAGCAGCAGCCGGAAGAACTGTTGGCTTCTGGACCATGGAGTTCTTTTGACTTGCGTTAGAGTGTAGGCTTATGGGAAAAAAAAACTACAAAATGGCAGTACCTGTCCTAAGTATTTTTTGCTTTTGTTTTTTGTCCCATTGGTTGGTTCCCGCTCCCGTCTGCTCCAGTTAACTTTTTATCTTGTACGTCCCAATCACGAGTAATAATAAAGTTGACAATCGTGTGTCGTGTACAATCTTATGTTGAAAATCCACGAAAGAGTGAGTCCACAAAAGTCGAACAACAAAGTAACCTTTTTGCTTTGAAATCCAACCATTACCTTCAAAAGCCACATAATATTAAGCCGCCTATGAGCAATCCAAGTATTAAATGATTTCATGATATTTATACCTGTACTGACAGCTCCCTACAGAAGTTCAACACCGCTAAATAGTAAGGTCTACTGCCCAGACACAGACATGATGACCAAATAAGTTTTCACACAGTCCAGAGACAAAATTACGAAGTAGTGCATATCATGGTTTGGATATAAAAATAATTTCAGCACATTTTATGGAGCTTCATTAAATTCAGACCTGCCAAGAGAGGATCATCCACCAAAACTCAGAGATCAGTGATTTATGGTGAAGGCCAAAGATAACCCTGATGGAAGACAACCTGGTAGAGGTGGGCAGCTCTTCCTTCAGAGATGAGAAAGTCTGTCCATATGACCAATACTGAATAAGATGCCTAGATAGGCTTAATGAAGGAATGACCATTACTTAAAGAAAAAAAAAAAGACAATTTGCCAAAATGAAAACTGGAGAGCCCCTAAGCATGTGGAAGAAGACATTGTGGACAGATGAGACTAAAATTGGACTTTTAGTCCATCAAAGAGAAGACATTACTTATGTAGCAAACAAAATACAGTACTTCTCACCACAATGAAAATACCACCTGCACTGTGAAGAATGGCAGGTGGCAACATTCATGCAGTGACAATGTTTGTTAATCAGCAGGGACTGGAGAACTGGTCAGAGTTCAAGGAAAAAAGAATGGCGTAAAAGACAGAAGAAATCTTTAGAAGAACTTTGAGTCTTCCAGAGAATTGAGACTAGGATGGAGGTCCACCTTTCAACAGAACAGTGACCCTAAACACATTGCTGAATCAACACTTTACTGGTTTAAGGAGAACTCATTAAATGGCCAAAATCCAACTGAGAATCTCTGGTTTGTTTTAAGGATTGTTGACCCAAGCACATGAAGGAGCTGCAGTAGTTTGATCATGAAGAATGGTTTTATTCTGGTGTCCTCTGCCACATGCCAAAGTATTCTTAGCAAGATGCTGACCTCCAGGTTGGCCCTAAATTGTGTGAATGTATATGTGGATAGGTGAAAAAAGCAAAGTGGAGCAGTAACATGAGCTCCTTGCAGCAAGAAGGTTGCTGGCAACCTGCCCAAGGTGTATCTTGCGTTGTGTCTTATTCTTGCTGGAAATAGGCACAAACTGCTCACAGCTCCGGTTAAAAAATAGACGGAGCTTCAAAATGATAGTTACAATGAGTTAATTAAATAATACAGCCCCACCCCCCCACCCCCAAAATGTATTTTTAAACTTAAATTTCTTATTACAAGACAACAAAATGGAGACAAATGTAAATACTTTTGCAACTCGCTGTAGTACAAAGGAAGAGCTGGACTACTCCTTTCAAGACAATTTTGAAAAACTGAAGGAAGTTCTAACAGCAGTAGATGAACTACAGCTGAAAAGATTTTATTTTATTGCCTTGTCTTTTAATATTACTCGTCTGCTGTTTCCTTACACCTCAGATCACTTAATTTCATTAAGTCATCATTTACAGAATATGCAAAGGTAACTGTGTCCATGAATGTCAAAAGGAAGCCAGTACATGTGCAGGACTAGTAGAACTTTGGTGGTCAAACAGAAGCATGCACTACATGTTCCCACTGCCTAAATGGCAGCAGTGTGTTAAAAGGTCCAGGCAGGAATACTCACCGACATTGATGCATGGTCATTGTTGTTATTCTGAGCAGAAAACCCCAAACAAACCAAAAGTGGAAGAAAAGAGGGGGTTGGGGTCGGAAAGAAAAGAAAGGAAGGACAGAAAACAAACGTGCCAACAATAAATTGACAGGAGGAAGCAAATTCAACTAAGGTTGATCTTGGCTGTCTAAAACAATGTACTGTAAATAATCCAGGAGTAAAACAAACCAGCTACAACCCTGTCTAATACGAAGTGTGAACGGACAGGCAGGCGAAATTCTTGAGGGAAATAAACAAATAAATGTGTAAAGAAATAATAATTAAAAAAACATCCATACAAATTAGCTGGAGCTCATTGAAAACAAGACAAGCAAGGCTGGAGAGAACAGTGGTGGCCCGTTGAGACCGAACAAAGGACTAAACATACTAAAACTGATGACAGTATGAACCAGAACACACAGACACTGATAAAGCCTTTCACATCCTGCTTTCACTGAACATGTCTTACTGAATGTATCACCAATCTTAATGTTAGCCAATACACAAATGCCATGCACATGAAACATCTCCAAAACAACACGTACTCAGTACAACTTGAAGATTAACCAGTTCATTCTAATTCAGCACCCAGTATTTTAGGGTTGTCATGAATATATAAAATATTTAAAAAAAAATAAAGAAGCAGAGTGAAACAACAACAAAAATCACAACCAACAGTGATCAACACAGAAACACCATTAAAAAACAAGCAAAAATGAGAAGTAAAACTAAAAGCACTAAGCCATGAGAAGCAACTCCCAGAGAAGATTTTGCACGTCACTGTTGTGAATTGATAAAACTCACCGGAAGGTGTGTGAAGACCTGAAAAGTGGAGCGAAGGAAGTTGATCAGGTCCATGAGGTATCCTGAGGCACGGCCGTCTGACTCAGACATATCCCACTCATAATCAGCTAGCTGGATAAACTCATCAATTTTTTGGTTCAGTTTGGTGTAAATCTCTCCCTCTGCAGCATGACGAGCATCCTGAAAAATATTGAAGACTTAATAGAACATAATATTCTTGTGGAAGAAGTAAAAACATCAAACTTGTATGTAATGCTAACATAAGAGCAGGGTTAAAGCCGTTGGTCTCATAAAGTACTGCAGCACAAAACGCACCTTACAGTAGCTGCAGACCAGTGTTTGTGATATGAGTGCCCCACGTAAACTAGGTGAAACTGCACTGATGGTTTTAAATAACGCACTGACTTTAAAAATGTAAATGTTGCAAAACAGAAAATGTTGGTGTGACACACTGAACATCTTGTTATATTTAACTATACACAGTCCTGAATTTTAAAGGACACAAATTCATGAACTGATTGAAATTTTGGCTATCTAAGAAAAACAGTTAGTCTGCATGACTCAAATGACATAAACTAAAAAAGTACCCTAGTACCTAGGGTTGCTCCTTGTTCCTTAAATTTTAACAGCATCTAAGCTGATTCCTCCACCCTGCTAAAATTACCTTCTCAGATTTGCAGGAATCTCCAGGCTGTTCCAGATAAAAAATAAAAAACAACTGGAAATCTGTGTAAAACTAAAATAAAACTTTTTCTCTAGATCTAAGGGTACACAGGGTGGAATTGATTTTAGCTTACATTAAACAAATTGTTTTTAACTTATTACAAAGGGGATTAAAATACTGTACAGGCAGTCCCCGAGTTACAAACGAGATCCGTTCCTACGGCCCGTTCGTAACTTGATTTGCCGTAAGTCGGAGCTCCGGCCTCATGGCTGCCTTAACTCCGGATTTTCGGCTGTAACTCAAAACTGAAACCACATGGCTGCTGTAACTCCGGATTTTCGGCTGTAACTCGAAACTGAA
>JARVLU010001196.1:12366265-12385586 GCA_031762415.1 Simpsonichthys santanae | reverse complement strand
ATGGATGGATGGATGGATGGATGGATGGATGGATGGATGGATGGATGGATGGATGGATGGATGGATGGATAGATGGACGGACGGATGGAGCCGCACTGCCCAGATGAAATGAAACTGTTTTGACCATTAAATAAACACATAATAAATGCAATTTATAAGCCGAAGCGACTTATATGTTTTATTTTTCCTCTTCGTTTTTTTTTTTTTTTAACTGATGCAACTTATACTCCAGAGCGACTTATACGCTGGAAAATACAGTAGATGGTTTGTTACCATGTTGTAGTTTTAAGTTGCGGCCACTTTTTACAGGAATAACACTAATTTTGTCTAAATTTGTTCATCTCTGCACATGGACATGGAAAACTGTTCTCTCTGGGGGAATGCTCATAATGACAGACATATAATTGTTGTTTATGCATTTATACTTTGCTATGGATAAACTGTGCATGGATTTTGTTTTTAACGACATCACCACTAACTTAAAACATACATGTGTTTCATGTAGCCGAACATGTCAACAACATCCTAAACATGCAGGGACAAAAAATACATGTGATTATCCCAGTCTTGTTAAAAAAAAATTATTGAACAGCTGGTGATAGTGTATGAAGCAGGAAAACTGGACAGAGTCAGGATCTGTGATACATCTCTAAAGCCGACTGAAATGTGAGGACTCAAGGTTGAAACTCGGGATTTGATCCCGCTAAAGATCTGCTGCAGTGCCAAGTGCTAACAGGAAGCTGTTAAACCACAAAGTTCATTACAACAGAGCGACAGAGGCTTGATCTATTGTGTGACTAGTATTTGTGCATCATACACTGGGAGGAAGAAGTGGTGGCGGGATTCTAAAAGAGAAAAGGGGAAAGCACCATGGCAACTGTTTCTCTTCTTTCTTTTTTGAGGTAACGCTGGCCTTCTTAAAAAAATATTGCACACTGGCAACAAACAATAACTGCTTTAAGAACTGACCTGAACTGTTGTTCACTTCAGCTTCAAATTTCCCAAATCACAACACAATTATGCAACTGTTGCACGATGAATCTAACAAGGCAGACAATTCAAAACAAGCCTGATTGATGCATTCTCCGAGCTGTACACAAGAAATGATGTTAACGTCCTTGTGCTTATTAACAGAGACCTTCAGAGGTCTTGAAGAGTTCGTTACTCCTGAGAGGTTTTGCTTTGCTTCGCCTAAGCATAATAACTGCTGTATTTTCTCTATAATTGCAGTAGTTTTCATATTGGTGCAGTAGTACCATATGTGTGAACTGCAGCCATTAAAATAATTTAAAAGCTCCACTGTGTGATATAGGCAGGTAAATGTGCATTTAGACCCAAGGAGAAACATTTAAACAAACAATTGTTATATTTACTCATGTGCAGATTTCATTGTCAATTAAAAAAAAGTTTACCTTTATTTTCAGATATTCTGGCCTTCGATAAGAAACATCTTCATTCCTGTGTTTCTCAACTGCTGGCTGGCAAAATGTGCTTTGGAGAACATGATTGTGAGTGGAAGCCATATCTTTTTTTTTTATTTGTTTGTTACAAATCAACAGCACCTCCTTTTTTTCCTGCTGTTTGTGTGCATGCAGAAAGGTGTGCACTGAGATTTCCTCTTGTTCTCATTTTCTGCATTTTGTGCTAAAATGCTGGAGAATGGATTTTTATTTTCTTTCAGAGCAAAGTTACTTTGTATGGCGCGAGCTTAATGTGTTCAAGCATGCGTGTCATTAACTTTTCACCTTCAAAGTGTAATCTTTGTTGCTTCTTCTGGTGCAGAACGACGTTCACAGAGCAATCCAGAGGACGAACTCGGCCATGTTCAACCAGGTCCTCATTCTAATCTGCACCCTGCTCTGCCTCGTTTTCACTGGGTGAGACTGACTTCTCAAGCTTCTTTATTTTATTTTTTTTATAAAACCACACTTTAGTACAGGTTATTAGAGACTATTAGTTGATTTGTGTGTGTCCGTGGATACAGTAATTGTGTATCTAGTACTGAAAACACCAGAGGGATTTAATAGGAGAGGGGAAAATGGAGTGATGAGTTTGCGCACAATGAACTTATATAATCTGAGAACGTTTGTTATTTTGTTATAAGGTCAGCTAGGCATGAAAAAATGTGACATTTCTCAGCAGACAATTTTTTAATATTACAATAATAGGGAGCAAATGTTGTGAGTCTTAGTGAGGAGGCTTTTTTCCACATACTCAAGGAATTGAGAATAAACTCATGTCTAATTACTAAAAATCTGTTTATTTCCATATTTCTTGTACCATCTTACATGATTATTTCAGGAATTTTTAAGGAGCTATTAGAATATGTATACATATACTGTATATATATATTTTTAAGTTCAATGTTTCTATAATGGTGAACAACTTTTAAAGAATAAAAATCTCACAAAAGTGTAAATGAAATTTAACACAATGTTTTGGATACACATATTTTCTGTCTGTAACAAAAACTGATGCGTTAACCAGGAGTGCATTGTTTGTGCTTTTATGTTATTTTTCAAACTTTTTTTTATTTATTTATTTTTTTTTTTTTATTGCGCATCAGGACCTGATGAAGTCAACTCTGTCTGCTAGCAAAATATCCTGTGAACCACTGGATAGATTTAACTTAAACTCTCAGAAAGTAATCAATGGATGTAAAACTAAAACTCAACAACATTCGGAGTCAGTCCAAATCAAGGCGGCCATCACACTTTGTCATTTTCAGTAAATATAAAAGTGGCGTTAGCGCTGTTAATTTCAGATGCTGAGCTCAGTTTGGTGTAGCAGTGCTGAGAGTCATCATTCTCTGAGGAAGGGAAGAAGAACTCACAGTATCGCATGAGATCATATAACTCCATGTTTTTCCAGCATGAAGTAATCAATTAAAGGTCTGGCATGAACAGCAGAGGACGACATGCATTCCTTTAAGAAATGCTAGGACTTTGTATTGATTTAGTTTATCTTGACTTTGATTTCATTCATTTTTTAACAGCACATGTGGGATTCAGCATCTAGAGAGAGCAGGTAAGCACCTCTCCCTCTTCAACTCCTTCTACTTCTGCATCGTCACCTTCTCCACTGTGGGCTTTGGGGATGTGACCCCCCGCATATGGCCCTCCCAACTGCTGGTGGTCATCATGATCTGTGTGGCTCTGGTGGTGCTGCCTCTCCAGGTAGGAGGACGTGCAGCTCATCTTTGCAGCCTTTCACACGTTCTTTTGCGACAAAGTCTGCTGTGTGTCAGTTTGAGGAGCTGATCTACTTGTGGATGGAGAGACAGAAGTCTGGAGGGAACTACAGCCGCCACAGAGCTCAGACAGAAAAACACGTAGTTCTGTGTGTCAGCGCGCTCAAAATAGACCTGCTCATGGATTTTCTTAATGAGTTTTACGCACATCCCAGACTGCAGGTACCAAATGGCGCCCGTGTACATTTTCATTTCACGTTTTTCTGCACTTTCTAACTCAAGGTTGGTTCAACTTTCAAGGACTACTACGTGGTGATCCTGTGCCCGACTGAGATGGACCTGCAAGTGCGAAGGGTGCTGCAGATTCCCCTTTGGTCCCAAAGAGTCATCTATCTGCAGGGGTCTGTCCTCAAAGATCAGGATCTGCTGAGAGCCAAGTACGTGAAGCCTCCTCGACTTACGGCAACTCGGACTTAAGAACGGGTGTGCGGCGCAGCGTTAGCATACATTTTACATGTATTTCCTTGACTTAAGGCAAAAAATCCAGACTTACAAACGGGTGCGGCGCCACGTGTAATGAGTTCCAACTTACGGCAAAATCGTGTTACAAACGGTTTGTAGGTACGGAACCCGTTCGTAAGTCGAGGACTACCTGTATTTTTAAAACTAGAACCTGAGACAAGTTTGTTCAGACTCAAAGGTTTTTGAAGCAGATTCCAGTCAAATGAAGCTGCAGAGGCAACGCCAGTCTTTGTCTCTAGTTGTTAACCACAAATACTGAGAGGATCGGGTCTTAAAAACTGCTGCTAGTTGCAGTAGATGAGATAAATATGGAGGTGAATAAGCCAACAACATCTTATAAATCAGAATCAGGATAAGCTTTATTATCATTGCACCGAGGTTCAGCAAGAACATGTACGCACAGTCGCCTGAAAGATGGACTAAGTGTACGAAGCTGCAGCTAATTTATAAATGAGGGTAAACCAATGAATTCCACAACAAATATGTAGAGAAGATCATTTAACAGAGTAGAGGTGACAATGACGTGTTCTATGAGGAACATTTGTAACAGAGCCAATAACAGAGTGATAAATTGTGTCCAGCTTACGAAGCACATCCTTACAAATATGAATCATGTCTCCATAATCCAACACGAGCAGAATGTTTTTTTTCTTCCAACAATGGTGTGTTTTGCAACCAACGAAGATCAATTTCTATACAGACAACCAAGTTTTTCTTTAACCTTAGATTGTAAAACATTAACAAGATGTGAAAAGGACAGAGCACCATCAATCCAAATTCACAAATAGTTATAAATATTTATAATATCACTATTTACAGTTGTGAAGTCCACCGAGGTGCGTATTTCTCTTTTTAGTGTCAGATATTTTTATTGGAGCATTGTCACCAGCTCTTATTATTATTTTATTTTTGGATTTATGTCTGTGGTAGACCTGCAGGTTACTTTACTTTACAGTGAGCTAAAACTCAGTGTGAATATTAAACCATAAAAAGTTTATCTTTGGCAGTTTAGAGCATATAAGCTAATTGAATCATTAGTTTAATTATTGCTTGTGGAATGATCGTTGGCGCCATCATCACTTTGTGCAAAACCTTACGGAGACTTGTGGATGGAGATAAATTAATCTCAAAAATAGTCACAAGATTTGTCTACTTACAAAAATTTTACAAGCATACCACAAGATTCACAAACGCTTAAACAGCTTTTCTCATGTGCACATTTCAAAACGCACAAGTTGGAATGTGATACGCTGACAAATTGTCAAATCAGAGTTTAGGCTTTCTTGCTGCTCCATGCTGCGTTCAAGGCTGCTGGAAAGCTGGGACATCTGAGCTTCACCAGATTTACTGAGTTCTTGGGAAAAGACTCATTTCTAACTGGGCACAGTAGCTCATAACCTCGATATTCACCTGTATGCTCCACAAAAATTAATATTTTCTTCTTGTGAAAAAAATAAGCAAACAAAAAAAGAAAAATATTATTTCCTGTTTGACCGATGCATTTGAAATAAACTTCTCAAAGGGTTTAGGTCAGGGCTATTCAACTGGTGGCCCACGGGCCATGTCCGGCCCATGGATGACTTCAATCTGACCCACTTCATAAAAAAAGTTCTGGGTTTGGGTTTTAGGTTCTGTTAATTGTATTAATGATTCAATGCAATAAAGTAAACAAATTTAAAAGGCAGCAGATCATTGTAAACTTTGGTTTATTTACATAATGATTGTAATCTCTGGATGTCTGGCCCCCGAGCTGTTGGCTTTCAGAAACTGTGCCCCCCCCCACACACACACATTAACCCCCCAGGTTTAGGTCGTTCTTCCTTACAACAACTACTGGAAAATATATTTTCTTCTAGAGTTTTTCTACAGGAGGGAAATGTTATTTTTTGTGGACTACAGCTGGAATAAACATCCCAAAATGGGTAGGTGGTTGTTCTTGTGAAAAAACCAGGAAATAACGTTTTCCAGTAATATATTATATTTCATGACATTTTAAGTTGTTTATTTCAGTCAAACATTTTTGAAAACCAGTAACGTCAGTGTAAGCATCGTATGTTTTAAAATGGGGTTATGAGCTACTGGGCCAAGTTATAGAAATGTGTCTTTTCCCAGTGATTCAGTAAATCTGGTAAAGCTCAAATGTCCCAGCTTTTTATGAGCCATGAACGCAGCATTAAGAAAGTCTCAAAAGTCACATTCACAGGCAAGCTGATCCGTTCCCAGCAGGTGATTTGTTAAATTTGAAATGTGCATTTTTTTTTTCTTTTAAATCTTGTGTGACTAATGCTGAGACCAGTTCATCCTCATGAGAGTTTTTGTAATTTGTGTAGTCTGGTTGTCTTGGGTCTGTCTCCCTAATTGTTGTAATGTGGTGACTCTGCAGCCAGAGGGCAGCATCCTCAAGGACCGCTTCAAGAGCCTACAGAAAAGAAACCTCATTGAACCCAGAGAAAGAGCCAAGTAAGGACCTCCACTTGACTTTTGCATTAAGCAGTCCACACTTGTGACGTTTTAAAGATGAGTAAAACATCTGTACTCTTCAATGTTCTTTAGGTTCAAGAGGAGGCTGAAGGTGAAGTACGTGGAGAAGAGGGCTTTTAAAGAGATCACAGAATCACCTGCAAATATGTCAAATAAAAAATAACAGCTGTACCATCAGCGTTGTGTGATGATCTTCTTTGAGGTTATCAAGTGTTTTAGTGTTGCAGCTGTAAGTCTTTGTGCCACAGGTCCAGAGTCTGGGTTCAGGTTCACCACAGGGTCGGCAGCTTCATCCAGTATTTTAATCCACCTCATCATTTATTTATGTTTCACCCGGTTTACTTTACCTGTTAGTGGATTGGGTTTTCTGAGGTTACTGCAGCATCACACACACATTCCCACTTATACTCTCATTTTGTGACACTTTACAGCGTTTGCACTTTAATTCTGTTACTGAAATCACATAAACATTCAGTTCAGTGTTACTCGAAGCTGGTAGCCCAAACTGGCTGGAGTCTCTGTGTTTCACATACCTCTGTGGGTCTGAAGACAAAAAACAGCAGAAGATCCATAAAGCAGGTGGAAAATGAAACAACACGTTTTTTAATTTTTTTATTGCATATTTAAAACTGTTGGTATTGCAGCGAGGCGCCTCCTGGACTCTGTGGAGTTTGTACGTTCTCCTCAAGCATGAGTTTCCTCCCAAAGAATGAAAAACGTGCTTGTTAGGTACATAACAAACATATTTAACAAATATATATTTAAAAAGTTGTCTTTTTGGAATCTTTTTAAGGTTCAGTCTAGTTCTGGAAACAACAATTTCAATACACAAGTTTTAGCCCATCTTAATTACTTTATTTTTTTCAAGTTTAATTTAGTCTTCCTTAAGTTTCATTAATAAAATGCAAGTTTTCATCAACTTATGTAAAAGTTTTCAAATAAATTTGTGCAGGGATGACATCGTCCAAGAGTCACGTTTGGCCATATGTTGCACATGTCCTTATGCTTTGGTGGTTGTCTCATTTGTCTGTGTCCTCACACAGTGACTGCTGGACATGGACACCAGCTCACTTTGACAGAAAAGGAGAACCAGGTGTGGAAGATAGATTTATAATAAAAAATGCATGTAAAATTTAATTGATCATTAGTGTGAGGACATTGACCTGGTAATGGGTCTCAAACCATTATTACCTTCAGTGTCCATCTGGCCCCATGGTGTCTGGCGTCTGGCCCAGGTATTCATTAATCAGCGTTAAAAATGTAAGCTTACTTAACGCCCCCCTGCCATGAAGCAGGGTAAAGCACTTCATCTCTTGTCACTCGTGAATTAATGGGCTGAACCTGATCCCTTTTCTGTGGCTTGGTAACATTTTTACACAAATTACCTGCTGATGATTTAACCTGTTGACTCCAGAAACCTCATCCTCTTCCATTTGTTAAATTAATAAAATTGTTTACTGCGGAGGGTCAGCGCACGCTGTTGGAACAAATTAAACCGCAGCAAACAGATCACTTCTTAAACTCGTACCACTTCAAAGTGTTTTGTGGAAAGCCTGACATTTAGTATCTTACCTGTTTGTAGATAACTTTGTGAATTACCCCAGTTTGGAGAAATTGTTTAATTTTGACTGGACTGACGAGCAAATGGCTAGTCAGAAGTAACAAGACAGAAGTTGAAGATGACTTTTTCAATTCAGATTAAAAAAAAAAAAATCAAAGCTGTCCATCCAGATATTATTTATAGCCGGTTGAAGCAGATGTTGCTTGTCCTGAGCCTGGTTCTGCTAAAGGTTTCTTCCTCAGGGCGTTTTTCTTCCCACTGTCGTCTTCATGCTTGCTCAAGATGAGAGTCTGTGATGGAGTTAAACTCAAATCAGTCTGCTCCTCAGATAAATTGTGTTAAATTATTATTTGTGTATATAAATGTTTTTGTTCATGCCATGAGATGACTTCTGTTGAGACTTGGTGCTACAGTGTGTAAATAAACTGAACTGAATATAGACTGAATTTCTCACCGTATGGTTATTTAGTTACCAATCTATTGAAGAAGAAATAGCTGCAGCTAGCTGTAGCACTTCCTCCTGGTTCAGTCCTAGAATAGGATTTTTCTGCTAGAATAGCAGTACAGTGCAAAACTGATGTAAAGATTTAAACAAAAGTGTCAGAATTAAACCTTTGAGGACGGGCTCTGAGTTAAAGTCGTCATTGATGAGTCTGTAATGTTTTTGTCCACACCATCCATAAATATAACACTGGACCAGATGTCCCCGCCTTTAATTTTTATTGGGAATTGAAGCGAACTGAACTCAGTTTACAGTTTTGGAACCAGAGTGTGCGCAGTTATCAATGCAGGGCTCCCAAGCCCCGCCTACTCCCCTGCACGTTGTGACATCACCGTTCTGCTAAGTGTGACATAAAGTTACAACTAGAAAAATGAAATTTTGAACATACAGAAGTTAGAGCTCTGAATTTACCAGAGATGCCACCTGAAGGAGTTTTTAGTTTTTAACAAGGGAAATGTTCCTTTTACATGGGGGGAGCATGATTTTAAACTTCCACTGGGACACCAACTCCTGAGGTGTCACCATGACAATAGTCCAGTTTAGATGTGACAAATGCATGAACCAGTTTATCTGCATCATTTTTAGATCAGATGTTTCTAGTTTTAGTGACATGACGCAGGTGGAAGAAGGCAGTTCTAGTAACATTTTTAATGTGGGGGATAAAAGACATGTCCTGATCAAAAATAACACCAAGATGTTTAACATTAGAGCTGGAGGCCAGATTAATGTCATCTAAGGAGGGTGAAAGACTATTCAAAAGCAGAACATTTAGGGTCATCCAGGTTTTTATGTCTTGTAAGACATGATTGTAGTCTAAGTAGCTGATTTGATTCATTCATGGACAAATATAATTGTCTATCAAATTTAAAAAGTAATGTGGGGTTTTTCCTCTTCTGTAGTACCTTTTTTATGACCACTAGACTGTGCACCCCATGGAAAAAATTGACCGCGGCTGGGGACCCTGGTCAACATCTGGAGACCTGAGGTCCAGTATTGACTCAAACTAATTCACTTCTAAAGTAAATTTATCTTAAAATAACGCAACATTTCATAGCGGTTCATGCATGTTTTTATATGTTTGGTAAATCATCATTTTCCCATTTCAAGCTTGTTCCTGCAGAAATGGGACGTTTCTGTCTGAAGTGCTCCAGATTGTGCCAGATGTACTGCAGCTTGTTGTGCTTGTAAACAGCAGATGCTAAAACCAGTCGGAGGCCAAAGAGGAGATGTATGGATGCAGTTAGAGAGGACATGGTGCTGGTCCCAAGCCTGGGCTAATGGTGAAGGTAGTGTCAAGAAAGTCATGTACCATGAAACACTTGTCCAAACCAACATGCACATTCATTCAAATGACATCATACTGGATCGGTCAAGGCCCGAGTTAACAATGACCACCACCTGTTGACAAACAGGATGCCAAAGGAAAATGTGCTACTGTTAGTCAAAAATCATGAGGGAAACGTGACGGGAGGTGGAGGAGGATGACTCGTGGTGGTGAACCCTGAACAGGGAGAAGCGGAAAGACAAAGACAGAGGAGCCTTTTTGGAATGGCTACTTCGTTTCTCGCTGCTTTTGGACTAGCCATTAGCTCATCAGTCCAAGATTTAGCTTAACTTCACCAAACAGAGGCTGCTCAAAGACTTATCTTCAACAGGTAAGATACTAATGTTCATTGGTGTTTTCTCCTGTAAAAGTCGGCTTCATAACTGCAGTCGTTCACGCTGCTCCACCGAAAATGATCTTAACCCCGTCGAGGGATGACCAACAGAAAAACAAGCAGCTGATCGTGGTCAAGCTTTTAACTACAGTTTTGAGAATTGAAACAAAAACATTGCCACTTTTTTTAGGGTCATAAAGCAGTAAAAAAAATTGAAGTATCTAAACCCTTAAACATTTTAATGAATATAAATATATGTATATATTCAGAATCTTCAGTCTTTTAATGTGTTGATCATCGTCAGTGTCTGGTTCAGGCGGTCTGAAGATCGAATCGGGCTGACTTGTGGGTTTGTGCTAAACTTTTAGATATTTTTTAAAAACTAGTTTCTTATCAAGTTGCCAGGGAGTGAAAGAAACAAATTAAGACGGGTTAAAGAAGCCGGAGTGAGAGTTCATTACAGATTAGAGAAGTGTGATTACAGATTAGAGAAGTGTGGTGATTTGATGTTGGTTTTGGAGAGGGACTTTAAGGTTGCATCATTCTGTGTCACTTTTTTATTTGTTCAAAGTGTCACTCAAACAACACAACTGTTTCTTTGTGTGCAGGACTTGCAGACTGTTGATTAGCAGTCTTTGTCCCTGACTCTTTACATCTATTTTGATAAAAGAGGTTTGGAGAACGATCTGAAGCCGTTCAGACGAGCAGCATGGCCCTGCCGCTCACGTGAATGGCTTTTTGACTTTTCTGCATTCAGTAACTGGTATTTGATTTGGCTGCACAGCAGAGGAGTTATTTCCACTGTTGCCTCAACAAGAAGCTCCTGGATCCAACTCCTGTCCAGAGCCTTTCTGTGTGGAGTTCTGCAGTTTCCTCCCACAGACCAGACACCTTCCTGCTGGGACAGACCAGCTCCCTGAGGTCCTGAACAGACTTAAATGGAGAAAAGTCTTCCTATAAACCACTTTTCAGATTATTTCCTTATTATGTTTTTGGGTGGCTGTGCTTAGAGCAGTCGTCCTCCAATGCGAGAGTTGGGGGTTCAGTTCCACCAGCAGTCGCATGCTGAAGTGTCCCTTAGCAAGACACTGAACCCATCAGTGTTTGTGTGATCAAATCTTTGTATAGATCTAGTAGAGTGCTGTATGAATGAGTAAATGAGGACACAGATTGTGTTGTAAAGCTTTTTGAGTGTCTTGATGAATGTGCTGTGTACAGTATAGTTTACCACTGCAACCTTTGTTTGGAGAAGAAAGACCATAATGAGAACAGTTCTGTGGGAAATAAGTGCTTTATCATTGATTTCTGTGCATCTACAGATGAAATGTCCCAAACATCAACGTTTTTTTTTTTTATTTCAAGATCTTTTTTTAATGAAAAATCATTAAACAGCAAAGATGGTAATGAAGCATTTGCATGCCATTAGTGAAGACATTAGTAGACTGAGTCAATCTGAATTGCAGCATGTGCATTATAATCCACACCAAAGAAAAGAAAATAATCCCTGCCCAATCACTGCCAAAAGGAAAGGGAAAAATAAACAAAAGGTAAAATAGCCAAGAGACTGCTCAAGCATCAACGTTTGCAGAATTTTTTGTATTTTCTACACCGGTAGTTTGGCTATTTCTTTATTCAAGTGATGTAACAACTAATAAACCAAGTGTAAGATGTTCAGTGAGCGTGTAGAGGTAAAACAAAATGACACATTTTAGCATCTTCCTGTGACAGATTACAGCCAAGTCGTCAGTTTCTGTCCCTCACTGTCTCGACTTCCTCTCCGCACGTGTGACACGGTGCAGATTGTCTGGACATGGACTGGAACAGATCAGGTGCGAGGCCAGTCACTCATGACCAGGTAGATTTTACTGTTAGGGTCTGAGGAGCTGGGAGGGACGGAGGAAGTTGTTCAATAGACAGAAGAGAGAAGTCGCTGAGTAAATGTGTGAACACAGCAAGATTTTGTGCTCCAGGTTGAGTTAGGTCAAATAAAAACAAATTGTAGAATTTCAAGTCAAAAGCCTATAATGCAGCCGTTTTGTGAAGAACATCACATTTAGGACAATTTACAAGTTGACTATAGTATTTTGTTAGATGTGACGGTAATTAAATACCTTTCCAAGATATTTTAAGACTCTATTTCTTAATGTTCAAGTTGTAAAAATCCAATGATGACGACCAGGAAAGAGATGTTTCAAGTTTAATGTCTCAATTTTTCTCTTTTCTTTTTCAGTTATCAGCTGACTAACGTACATTGTCTTCTCATTAATTTAACACTCGTAGGATTCTGCCATAAGGTCGTCCTAACGCCATCCAGTCAGGTGACTCAAGCTTCGGCAGATTCAGCCTTGTTTACATTGAGTGTGTACCTGCATTTCTGAACTGAATATCAGTAAATCTGGTAAACCACAAAATTCTTTCAAACTGTACCACTTCATATAGTTAAGGATATGTTGTATTTTGCAAAGAGTACCTTTAAAAGTTGACAGAAATCCTTGAGTTTAATGATATATCCGTTTTTACTGACTGATTTTTTTTTTTTTTTTTTTTTGCAGATTTGCGCATGTTTCATGAGTAGTTGTGCCTTGAGTGATAAAATAAGTTACCTTCTAATAAATCAGATGTTTGTGGTTTGGTCCACTGCCCTCCATGAGTTTATCGGACTTTGGACAAGACAATTTTGTTGTAAGGACTTCCTGGTTCATGACGTTCCAGTATCTTGAGTTAATATTTTTCTGTTTTACTATTAATAGAACCAACGTTGAACCCTGAAGGCAAAAGAAGTTTAAAAATCCTGGAAAGTCTTTTAAAGTGTTGAACATGGATATAAAATTAAAAAAAAGGTGCATAGGGGTGTTCACTCCTGGTCCTCGAGAGTCACTGTGCTGCATGTTTTAGTCGTTCTGTGCTCCAACGCTCTTGATGCATTGGTTGACTTGCACTGTGAGCGTGTCTTCAAGATCTGCAGAAGTTTGTTGCACATCTATTTATTCACGTCAGGTGTGTTAAAGCAGAGAAACATCTAAAACATTCAATTCAGTTTCAGTTCAGTTTATATGGCACCAAATCCCAACAGAAGTTGTCTCAGGCCCTCAAGGATGCGCATCGGACTATAAAACACCATAGTGTACACTTGTGTCGTTACGTTATGTTTGTTTACTTGTCATATTAACACAATGTCAACAACATAATAAAATGTTCAGGATGAGAACCGATTTGATGTGCTACAAAACAAAATAAAAAGAAATGTTAAAGCATGCAATAAGGGTACAAAATAAAGTATCAAAAAGGGAAAAGGAAATACTGTATATTTACAAGGTCCAAAAGAAATATAGTTAACAAATACATGGCAGAATATAATGGTGCAAGTAGGATGAATTAGTATAAATAAGTACTGTATTTCACAGATAGTAGCTAAAATGCACATGATATATAATGCACATAACATAAACTACACAGGTTGTGTGACAGGTTATTGCACAGGTCATAACATTGAGATGAACTATGATAAGGTAGTGACGTGCATGATGCAGCCACATAGTGCAGCAGCAATAAACATATCAGGTGTCACACATGTGGCTTGGTGCAAAGTTATTGCCAGTTGTTCAGTGTTATTTATTGGGAGTTCAGTAATCTGACAGCTTGTGGATAATAACTGTATTTGAGTCTTTTTGTGCACAATGGCAGACTCCTGTGTCGTCTGCATGAGGGTAGTAGATGGAAGAGTCCTTGGGCTGGGTGGGTGTGGTCCTTAATAGTTGTTAGATACTTATCTAGACTGATCCCAGGGTTTTTGATCTGCTCAGAAATGGGATTATAATGACATTATGGCCTGGCTCTGACTGGGTTAAACTGGGCCAGTAACTCTAAAAGAGTCTCCCAGGGATTCAATATCCGTCAAGGAATAGTTTATTTTTGCTTGCTGCATCATGTAGAAAGGCTTTTGAAGCACCGTCTCATATTTCCTTACATGTCAAGCCACGTAAGATCCATTGAGATCACACTTAGTCACGCCCCCTCATACATGTGACAGGTTGAGTCTAAGGCCCTGTAAATCAGTAATGACACAGGACAACAGCCCGTCCGGTTTATGATCTTATCGTAAACCTGAGAGTCAGGTACTGTAAGCTGTAACCTTTTCCTGCATTGATTTTAATACTTTTAGTAAAACTGAATTCATGTTCCCATGATTTATTGTTAGTGTGAGTTGCCTCTTCTGAGGGAGGTTCGAACCGGGGGGAGTGACGTAGGCTGGAGGTGGGTCCTTGGGTCTGAGAGGGGGCCTCTATAGCTGGAGACCTGCAGCCAGCCCCGGTCTTAACAGCTTGGTGCCGAAACCCAGGACCGAACCAGGTTGAACCAGGTGATGCTGCATGCTTTACGCAGACATCAGCTGTGGTAGATGTTCTGGATGGTGTGGAGACTGCTACCAGTGATGTCCTCTGCTGTTTGGACCATCCTCTGTAGAGCTTTCTGACGGGTGCAGTTCCTGTACCACCCTATGATACAGCCTGTCAGCAGGCTCTCAATAATAATAATAACGTACTGTCATCATTGTTGGTTCCCATACAATGGCAAACTTGTCTCTCTGCATTTGATCCGTACGCCCCTAGGTGGGGCGATGGATGGTTTTTGGGGGTGCCCAGGGAACAATTGGGGATAGGGTGTCCTGCTCAGGGACACCATGAGATGTGCAATGACTGGGGATCGAACCTGGGGCTTTTGGGTCCTGAGTCTGCTGTCCTGCCGCTGCCCCATCTTGGCGCCCTAATGATGCACCTATAAAAGTTGGATGCTGGTGTTTGTACCAAACTTCTTTAGTCTTCTTAGGAAGTAGAGCCTTTGTTGGGCTTTCTTGACCACAGTGTCTGAATGTAAAGTCCAGGACAAATCCTCAGTAATGTGAATGCCGAGGAACCTGAAGCTGATGACCTCATCGTTGTTTATGAAGATAGTGGAATTCTGGCCTCCACACTAATTGCTGAAGTTCAATATCACCTCCTTTGTTTTGCTGTGATTCAGAGAGAGGTTATGTTCCTGACACCAGCTGGTCAGTGATTTCACCTCATCTCTGTAGGCACTCTCATCATTGTTGGTGATTAGGCCTAGGATGGTGGTGTCATCAGAGAAATTGAAGAAGATGTTTGAGCTGTGCCTGGTAGTACAGTCATGCATGAATATAGTATACAGTATTATTAGTGGACTGAGCACACAGCCCTGAGGTGTGCCGGTGCTGAAGACTATGGAGGAGAGGTAACAGCTGATTCTCACTGCCTGTGGTCTGTTGGTCAGGAAGTCCAGTATCCAGCAGCAGGTGGACTTCTCCAGGCCCAGTGTGGTGAGCTTATTGTAAATTTACACACATTTTAGTATCATTTTGAAGCTGACAGTTTGAGTATGAAAAAAAAAAAAAACTGGAGAAATGCAATTTCCTGTGAAAATGCTGTGAGAACGCTTGTTGCTGAATGATCTTAGCTGAAAGCTGCTGAAGAAGCTGAAACCATCTGAAAAAGTTTAATTGTTAAACTGTTAATGTGAGCTGAATTTAAATGGCTGACATTTGCTAAAAGCAGGAAAATAAAAGCTGAAAGCAGCAGAAATGTGTAGAAAAAGCTGAATAGATCAGAAAGTGGTTACAAAAAGGAGCTGAAATTAGCAGAAAGAGGCTAAAATGAATGAGAAAACTTGTCAAAGGAAGCTGAAAAACAACTCAAATCAGAGCAAAAGGTTGTAAAGAGCTCAAATGGTTTGAAGGATGTGAAGAGAGCTCCATTCATTTTCAATAAGAAAAACATGTCCGACAAGGTTATACTGTACTGTATATTTCAAAATGTAAAAATGTCACCAGTACCAAAAGTCACAGCAAGAATCTCCTGAATGAGTTTTCAGATAGTGTTAAAATAGCACAAAAAATTGTTGAATGAATTTTATGGCCGAAAATGGATCTTAATAGTGATTTACTCAACAAAAATACAGTATAAACTCAACACTTTTGTTTTTGCTCTAATTTTTCATGAGCTGAACTCAAATATTTAAGAGTTTTTCTATGTAGACAAAAGGCAACGTTTCCTGGTCCTTCACCTCCACATGACAGCTGATCACTCCAGCTGTGCACTGTAATGTTTTGCTCGTCAGGTTAGCTAACAGGTCACGTGATTGTAAAATATCTATAAAAAACCAAACGTGATTTCCAAAAATATATATCTGGACAGTGATTTTGTTTTTTGTTCCACTAACCATAAAGTAATGTTATCCCTTATGGCTCAGTAAAACGTCATGTCCTGACAGCCCAACACATCTGTTCTCTGATTGGATTGTTCAATTTGTGACAGACATGACATTGACCAATCAGCTGAGAGGAAGAGACGTCCATTCATCCATCCATTATCTTTTACCCACTTCTTAATTTCAGGTCATGGGGAGTCGCTGGTGCCCACATCCAGCAATCAGTGTGTGAGAGGCGGGGGACGTCCTGGACAGGTCCATCACAGGGACATATAGAGACAAACGAGACAAACAAACCATTCACTCTCTCACTCACACCTAGAGACAGTTTAGAGTTACCAGTCAGTCTAACATGCATGTTTTTGGTCTGTGGGAGGAAACTGGCGTACATGGAGAAAACCTACACATGCACGGAGAGAACATGCAAGCTCCACCCAGAAAGGCCCCCCTGGGATTTGAATCGGCGACCTTCTCGTCGTAGAGGTAACAGCTCTACCAGCTGCGCCACCACTTGTAAAATGAAACTCACAAGGACGTGCACATCGTTTTTGGCTTCGCAGACCTTCGCAAAAAAAAAAAAAAAAAGATTAGTAAATTGTGTAATTATTCGTTACAAATACAACTTTTAAAAATAAATTCTTTTCCACGCATGCACAAACCACACATTTATTTTACAAGGTTACAAAAGTGATTGATCAGTACAAAATATTTATGACCAGAATTTGCACCCGTACATGCTCCCTCCTCTGTGGCATCGTGCTGTGATAAAACAGCACATTTCAGAGTGGCCTTTTGTTGTGGGCAGCCTAAGGCACAGAGAAAATGGCCTGTCGTGCACGTAGAAAACAGCCTTGGATCTTTGAGCTCAGCTCGTGAAAAGTTGGAGCTAAAGCAAAAGTGTTGCGTTTATGGTTTTGCTCCGTAGAAACATTCAGTGAACGTACAAAACAGAAAACGTGCAGGAACCCTGACAACATATAAAATATGTTTCCAGTGATCATTTCCAGCTGAGTGTCTTCAGTAGTCCTCCACTGCGCACATTCATTAAATAATCACTGCCTTTGTAATTGAATCATGTGCAATTTGCCTGTAATTACATCGTTAATTCCACCAGTGGTGTGAACCTCCTGAGACACACGCTCGTCCTGACATTTACTGATGAATACCTCTACGTGCACAAAGCGAGTGCACGGCTGACTGATGTGGAGCATCCTCCAAGTAAACTGCTCCACATTTGAATGACTACCACTGATTCAGTGTTCATCATTTCATCATGAGTGTGTCACACACTCTCCTGTGTCCTCACACAGCCTCAGCACATCTGCACTGTGTGTGTGAGGAACAACCAGATGATGAGAGACGAAGAATAGAATTACTGTGTGAGACGAATGCACAGCGTTTTTATGTTGGTGCTAGATGAGGATGTGCAGAATGAGGAGGAGTGGGGGATGAACATGGTGATGGAGAGTGAGTGAGTGAGTGAGGGGGGGTGGGGAGGAGCTCTGAGAGATGATTCCTCTCTAATCCTCTAGACTCACGCTTGGTCTTGCTCTGGGAGACAGAAGGGAGACGGAGGCAGGTGGAGGCGAACAGAGCGAGACCCGGAGTGGGAACAAAGATGAAGGAGCGAGGAGAAAGGAGAGCAGAGAGAAACACAGACAGGGGAGTCTGACAGTGCAACGTAGGAGCTGAGCTGAGGAGGAGCACCATGCTTCATTCCTCCTGAAGAGCAGGAAGGAGCAACAGGAGGTGGGGGGGTGGAGGGAGGAATCTCTGGAAAACATCAGAGAGTAACAACAGGGAAGGCTGAGGAGGATGGAGGAGAGGAGCACGAGCAGAGAAACTGAGCCCTGGTTCTCCCGGCTCACATGAGAGCGTGGTCCTGAGCCTGGACACGGTCACTGCGAGATGCTGTCAGAGGATGAGTGTGGACGCTCGTGTCCAGCTGATGGAGGTCTGTTGGCACCAGCTGTGGCTGCTTCCTAAACATCACCAGCAGTAGAGGAGAGCCTGGCCTCTTCTGGACCAGGTGTGTGGGACAACATATGGCAGAGCAGCTGTTCAGGAGGTAAACGGAGACCAGGAGCCGGCCGAGGAGGGAAACACGAGGAGGTGCGTTACGACTGTGTGTGAGTGAAGCGAGCACGACCCAGCTAAGATCTGCAGACTGGAGTAGAGTGGGTTTTACTACAAGATCCCAGTAAAAAAAAAAATAAAACTGTGGAGCTCACCATGATGTCACTGAGCATCTTCAGAGGCTGATCTCCACCTGAAGCCACTTTCTACCTCACCTCTAAGAGTTGGAGCGCCAGCACCGGTGCACCTCCTGAGTCTCTGTGCCCAGTGGATGCCCCCCCGCAGCTCCAGCCATGGGAGAATGGACCATCCTGGAGCGCCTCCTGGAGGCTGCCGTGCAGCAGCACTCCACTATGATAGGCAGGTGAGTGGTCGGCAGAACACTGGGGGGGGACATTGTGGTCCCCCCCCCCAACGATGGGCTTGTGTTTCTGCCACGTCTGTGTTTCAAATATACCATCAGTGATGTGCAGAGTATAAATCCTTTGCTGCTGTCAGTCAGTGATTCCTCTTCCTGAGCGGCTGATTGTGAAGTGAAGGGGGAGCTTTAGCCGCTTTAATCCTCCTGAATGACATGATGGGATGGTTCTGGAGCTGTAAGGGACAGCATTAGTCCTCACAAAGGCTCTGAACAGGACGAGATGCACAGTTCACGTCTCTCGTGCAGTTGTCATGCCGTTTTCCTTCTTTCTCGCCTGCTGCCGAAAGGCGAAATGTGTCTGGAGAGCGTTTAGTCCACGTCTCTGTGCGTGTCCGACTGTGAGCTAAATATTCTGGATGGATTTTAACAACACAGCCATTGAATGTGCATCTACAACTTCTTAGCAGTCAGTTCAATTCAAACAGCTGCCACGTCAAACTCAACACAAACATGTCTGTTTTAAAGATACTGCACAAATGTTTGATGTGGTGGTAGCTGAGAGTCATCCCAAACACATACTCATCGCTCAAGACTTTATACGTTCAATTCAATTTTCAATTTATTTATTTATTCATTTCAGGTTTAAAACACACAAAAGAAACCAATTTACAAAAACCACATGATAAAAGTAAACAATACATAAAATGAAAGGTAGCAGAAGAAGAAAAAATCTTATCATATCTGCCCC
>JARVLU010001196.1:12320200-12331896 GCA_031762415.1 Simpsonichthys santanae | reverse complement strand
TCTGTACATCACCCTTGTTCTTAAAAATGGGCACCAGCACACTTCTTCTCCATTCCTCAGGCATTTTCTCACCCTCATATATGCCATTGCATATTTAAGTTAAAAACCTCACTGCCATCTCTCCAAGACATTTCCAAACCTCCACTGGTATGTCATCTGGTCCAACTGCCTTCCCCTTCTTCATTCTTTTCAGATCTTTCTGGACTCCACCCTCATTAATCTTTCCCACTTCCTGGTCCACAGGTTCTATGACCTCTGCTCTTTTTTCTCTTTCATTCTCTTCATTCATTAGTTCCTCAAAGTACTCCTTCCATCTTTTCTTCATACTGTCCTCACTTATCATTATCATTCCTATCTTTAACAAGCCTAACCAGCTGCACACACTTTCCAGCCTGATCACTCTGTCTCGTTAATCCATACATACAAGTCCTTCTCACCCTGTTTAGTGTCCAGCTTCCCATATGCTTCCCATCATACAACCCCTGTTTTACCGTTGCTAACTCCCTCTATATGATTGTCTACTTTTGTCTGTACCTCAGCTGTGTTCTTTGTTTAAAACAGGTTTCTCTTGTAAATTAGTCCTCACAACTCAATGAGACTAACCTGTATAAATAAAGGTTGAATGAATGAATTATCATTTATTCTCTGTCCAGATGGCACACCAAGTGCCTTCCTACCTGTCTCTCTAATCATTGTTACTGTAGCCCAGTCATTCGGAAGCTCTTTCTTACCAATTAAATGAAACTGGAATGTTTTTCTAAAACAACTTAATTCGTTCTAACCTTCATTGAGTTTAAATTTGTGTGAAATCAGATTTAGTGGTTTAGTGTTTTTGTGTCTTTTAGCCATATCTTAAAAATGTATCAATATAAAACAACATTTGTTTTGTATGTATCATTATGGTTCATTATTTGGATGGGTCCTGCACTAAAATACTCAGTAGAGCCACTGTTGAAAATATCTTGTGACTTTTTTTGTTTGTTTTATACATTGTTGTGTCTCTCTTTGACTTTCCTAACCCTTTTTATCTTTGTGTTTCTCTTGTAGGATCTTGCTGACAGTTGTGGTGATCTTCCGTATTCTGATTGTGGCGATCGTTGGGGAGACAGTTTATGAGGACGAACAAGCCATGTTCATATGTAACACTCTACAGCCGGGCTGCAACCAGGCCTGCTACGACAAAGCCTTCCCAATCTCCCACATCCGTTATTGGGTCTTCCAGATTATACTTGTGTGTACACCTAGCCTCTGCTTCATTACCTACTCTGTCCATCAGTCTGCCAAGCAGCGTGACAGGCGTTACTCTTTTCTCTATCCTATTATGGAAAAGGACTATGGAGGACGGGATGGGGCACGAAAGATCCGCAACATAAATGGCATTTTAGTTCAGCATGGTGGCGATAGTGGGGGAGGAAAGGAAGAACCAGACTGTTTGGAAGTAAAGGAGATCCCCAATGCCCCCCGGGGCCTTACCCATGGGAAGAGTTCCAAGGTTCGCCGGCAAGAAGGGATCTCCCGCTTTTACATCATTCAGGTGGTTTTCCGGAATGCCCTGGAGATCGGCTTCTTGGCAGGCCAGTATTTTCTCTACGGTTTCAGCGTGCCTGGGATTTTTGAGTGTGACCGCTACCCATGCCTCAAAGAAGTGGAGTGCTACGTCTCTCGACCCACTGAAAAAACCGTTTTCCTGGTGTTCATGTTTGCGGTAAGCGGCATCTGCGTGGTGCTCAATCTGGCTGAGCTCAACCACCTGGGCTGGCGTAAGATCAAGGCTGCCATCAGGGGCGTACAGGCCCGCAGGAAGTCTATCTGTGAGATCAGGAAAAAGGACATGGCACATCTGTCCCAGCCGCCAAACCTGGGGCGCACTCAGTCCAGTGAATCCGCTTACGTTTGATGAAGAGGATCAATACCTAAATTAACAAGCAGTGAGATGAATGTGCAAGAGTGTAATTTTTTTTTTTTCACAGAGGGTTGGGGTCAAAAGAGATAACCTCTGCACTGTAATGACAGAATAAAACAGAATGTAAAAAGACCAAAAGTCTGAGTCTGCCGATTTGAGCATCAATGGATGGCAGAGAAAAAAGATGATAAAGCACACTAGAAAAAAAAAAAAAAGTTTGGCTCGGCAAGATGAACATAATTAACACAATGATCTCATGGGGAGATTTTCCTGCGATTTTATACAATTTTCTTGGTAACTAATTACCTTCTCATTCTTTTTTAATGAGAAAAGTTAAACCCTCATGAGGCTAGAGTGGAAAACCGGCAAATAAAGGGAAAAAGAATGAACAGGGTGTGGATATTGAAAATGAGGGAGTTTTTTGATGCATCCAGTGGTGCTTTATATCTGGACATCATCAACTTCAGTAAAAAAAAAAAAAAAGGTGACAGGACAGGGGATGGGACATGGAGAATGAACAGCAACGTTATTAAAGAGGAGCGGAAGAACAGTCAGGATGAAGGTGTGTTTGGGTGCGAGAGGACGTAAGAGAGGGAAGCACCCAGCTCTGGGAGAACATCTGAAACAAGAGATCGAAGACAGAAGAGAGGAAGCGTTCTCCTTTTCCGACCTCTCCTCATCAGTGATTAAAAAGGAGCTGCCTCTGAACATTGTGTCTTGCCTTCACTGGAACATCGTCACGAGCCAAACCAGGAAAAAAAAAAGGCCGACGGTGTTTATGCTTCGTCTCTTGGCAAAAGATGATCTCAACACAAACACGAGTAGCAACCATAAACACTCTTCTCCCAACCTTTCCTCTGTCTCCCTGGCTTTCAGCTCCATGGTTGGCAGCTGTGTAGACATGGCCGGGTGGGGGGGTGGGGTGGAGGTGGGGGGGGTGTCTGAAGTGACAGAAATGACCCCTACTGCTCTCCTCCTGCATAAACTTTGGAGAGGACTTACGAGGACTGTCAGTCTCTCTGAAAGCACAAATCAAACATCTCTCCTTCCAGGACTGAGACAAAAAAAAAAAAGAAACTCATCACTTTATTACAAGTTTAGACAAATTTTATAATTATTTGGGGGTGGGAAGCGATTGTGCCATCCAGTTATGTAGAGTACAACATGGTAATATTGTTTCTTCATCTAGAGTTTAACCAAATATATTTATTTATTCTTAGGAGGGAATGGGCACGAATTTTTGATTTTTAAATGTATAAACTGATTTGGTTTTGTTTCGTGGGAAACATTTCTCACAGGGGGGACTGATTAATGAAATGTACAGGGATGGGAAGGACTGCTGTAAGGATGTGTAGCTGATTATTTTTTTCTTTCTTAGTCGCAACTCTTTAGGCAAAACTGACGGGAAGTGAATTACCTGCATTTTTAAAAATGTAGATCAATGCAGCTGTTCCATAACATCTGCCCGGTTTTTGTCCTGCACAGAGCCGTGATTTCTCTCCGTGATCAGCTGCACACCTTCAGGCACTTTTGGCCTGTGAGCCATTTGACAAAAGCATGTTTACACGATGAAACGTTTCTTGAATGACGAAGCAGAGGAGCACTTCCTCCCTGAGGACGGTGGAGTTTTATTTTACTTTTTAAAATCTCAGTGGATTTCTTTTTGCATTTCTTTCCTGACTGGATTTCAGCTTGCATGCAGTGTAAAAGAAAAAAAAAGAGAATGATGGGAAAGAAATTGAAGAAAAAAAAAAGATAAAGATAACAGAGTGTGGCACACCTTGATTATTGCAGATGAGATGAAGAGTGGCAGACTGCAGGAACTCCTGTTGGGACAGAAATTGTGCTTTCAGACCCTCGCAGAGATGCACAAATGAATAATTTAAAACATGGAGCAAACGCATGATGAGCCTTAGAAACCAGACATGGCAACAGTTCAAAAGACATGTGGTTAGAACCGAACGCACATAAAGACGGCTTCAACCAGGATCTTCTCACTTTGGGGAGGACAATCAAATAAATGAAACAAACATCAAGTCCTCACTTCACGACGCTTGGTCAGGAGCCGTCAGTAACTCAAAGTGCCTGCGACATGCATCCATCCATTATCTTTACCCGCTTCTTCCTTTCTGGGTCGCTGGTGCTCGTGTCCAGCAGTCACTGTGAGATAGTGAGGGTACTCCCTGGACAGGTCTCTAGTCCATCACAGGGACACAGAGAGACAAATCATCACTCTCTCATTCACACTTATTGTTAGTCTAACATGCATGTTTTTGTCTGTGGGAGGAAACTGGAGTACCTGGAGAAAACCCACACATGCACAGAGAGAACATGCAAATCCTGAAACGTCCCCTGCCAGGATTCGATCTGACAACCTTCATAGTGAGCGGGGACAGCTCTACCAACTGCACCACACTCTAACACACCTATCCTGCAAAAAATACAGAAATTAGAAGAAAACATCTTTATATGTAAGAAATTTGACACAGTCTGCGTAATTTTACACGTTTTTTTCACATTACTAGCATATTTTTTAAACTTGGTACAACCAAAGTGAAACAGGAAGTGACATCAAAGGGGACATTTTTTAAAAAGGGGAACTTCCTGGTTTTCGTTTACTGAAACAATATTTTTTTAACTCTGACTCTTCTTCATCTTTGACGGTGACTCAAATTAACCTAAAGAAATATCAGAATCTGTTGTTTGTGTTGTTAGCGGTTGTAGCAACGCTGCGTTTCCATGCATTCTCCGTTGATATCACTTCCTGGTACTGACATCACTTCCTGTTGCTGCTCATGAGAATATTTTAACAGCTGTTCATGTCAGAGGCGTGACTTTCTTTTAAATACTTTATTCATATTTATCACAAACATTTCATGTCACAGGCACTTTAAACAACGCACTAAGAAACTTTGAGGACTGAACTTATTTTAAAACTGGCTCCGTTATTGGCTCATCGATCGGTTCTGAATGGATCCTTTTCCAGAGCGGATCACAAATGCAGCCATTTTGACAGAAGTCAATATTTTAATTATTTAACCATAAAAAAATCAGCATTATCATTTAACACTTCTGGTCTGCCTTAAAGCTCCAACTCAAAGACAACAAGTTTATATTTGAGTCAAAACTAATCAACACAGCTCCAGATGATTTTAATTGCTGAAGCTAATATCAGCTGTTGAAATGCCTCACCAGTCTATTCTCTGCTCACTCTTGCTGTCATAATCTATTAAATTATCACTGGTGATTATACCCATGGTTAGTTTCCTCTAATGCAGTGGGTCCAGTCTTTTGCATGCACTAGAAACCACAATACAGTATATTCGACCATGACGTGCCAGGGCATCTAAAAATAGAGGGAGGGTTACCTTTTACTTGCTGTGCTCTAAGTGAAAGCTTCATTGCAGTCTTGGACGTAAGAGGCAACCCGGTGTTGGATGCTATAAGTAGCTCCTGCAGGAGAGTTGCTTCGTAGTAATTCGCTGATCCAGTCTCCCCAGAGTACAGGTCAGAGCTGGTTTACTATTTTTACTGAATGGCACAGATACACGAGCTCAACCTGAAAATAAAAAATGAATGTAGGAGCGAGCGGTTTGAGTTCAACCTGGGCTCCTGTGGTTGTGTCTGGTTTCATTCAGGCCCGAAACGCAAACGTATCCGTAGTGTGAGGAGACAGAGGACCGTAAACGTGTCCAGTTTTGCAATCAGTAGTGACTCCAGTCTCCTGTGGTTACACTCAGTCCACTTTCACAGTAACAGCTTAGTCCCACGGTTCTTCCAACAGTCCACTACTCTCCACAGTCTGCGTTTCTATCTGTCAATGTGAACTGAATTATGCAATTTTCATTTTTTTCCCAGTTTGCTTTTCTGTTTAACTTGTGGGTTCATTTTGCTGTCTATTGCTCTTTTTGTGCAGTGGCATATAAAAAAAAGAAACACTTTTTAAATCTATGTAAAGGAACAAATTGTTTTTAAACGTGTAATAGCAAGGGTAGAGTGTTGAATTACACAGCTAGCAGAAAAATATGTTTCTTCCCTTGCCAAAGTTATATGCAAAGTTTGTTTCATTTTCAAAGATTTGTTTTAACTGCATGTGTAAAGGCTATTATAAGCATGTTTCTATGTTTTCTTCAACAGAACCTTTAAAGAGAGACTTTTATATAGTCCAAAATATGGAGTGAAGCTATTACGTCTTGATGCCAAGTGTGTGTTTAAACATTTAACTCTTCTAAATGTACAGAGCAGGCAGACAACACCAAATCAGTCATAAACAAAACTACCTATAGCATTTTATCTGTTTCAGTTCCCCACATTTAATATTTTATAAAGAATAAATCTACTGAAAGAAATTTGCACAGAAATATATACCTTTAAACTGAGTCGTATAAGATGTTTTTATTCATAAATCTTTAATAATCTACTGTAAGCTACAGGGTACAGAGTAATATATATTCATAGATATAAAATACTGGCAACATTAGATGGTAGGAGCCAAAACATTCCAGATTTAAACATCTTGCACAATTTATAAAGTTTTATTAAGATTAAACTCTCAGTTTAGACCTCTTTCACGCTGGATGATGACCTCCATGCCTCACGACCTATTAGAACATGAATGAACGGCAGTGGTTTTGGAAAAACTCCTTCAGTGTGATGGTTTTATGATGCTGCTACACTACCAGTACTCACCAGACAGGTTTTCACTCTATGATCAATGGACCAGTTGTCACAACTCTCTCAGATCGAGTCAAGAGGCAGCTATGTCGATCGTACAGTGTTAGCATGATGCTACTACTAATTAAATCAATAAATCAATCAATTATTTAAATGTATTTGTACTTTTATGCAAAACATAAAAGAATCTGTCCCCAGGACATGTGGCGTATATAAAATCCCCTCTCCAAAAAATAAAAAAAAGCCATCTAAAAATGTTACCTAGCCTAAATATTAGTCAACTATCAACACATAGATTTGTCTACACACGTAGAGGCTTTCCAATACTAGTTTTTTTTTCCACACCAAGTACAAGTACTTCAGTATGTGTGCCAATACTGAGTGCAGATACTGAGTTAGTACTTAAACTTTACACAAGTTTCTAAACACATTTCATTTACTTGAACACAGAAAACAGTCTGCTGTTCTAACATCATCTGCGTTTATCTTTGAATAAATCAAAACTAAAATTCTTTTAAAATTACTTGCCCTTGATTACTTGTGTTCTCCAATCATAAAAGAAGTATCAACCCTAAGTATCAGGGTGTGTTTATGAGTACAAGTACGAGCACTTGAGGCCTGTGAGGCTTGATAACGATGCTGGTGTCAGTGTTGGGACACTCTACATAAAATGCACATCTAAATATGTTCATGCATGCACATCCACATTGTGAACTACACTGAAAGCATGTAACAATCATATAAACATGTACATATATACATTAACGTACACGTGTAGATTAAAGATAATACAAATAAACAACAAAACAACAACAGGGCCGACAGGTTCTGTTTCTGAGGGTAGAAGCTGCGTTTGAGCCTTGTTGTTCTGGCCTTAAAGCTCCACAACCTTTAGCCCGAGGTGTGTGTGGGAGTTGTCAAGCGGTTTATAGGTGGAGTAGGTGTGGTTCTGATGATGTGGGCTGCTGTACTCCTGCTTCTTAAAGAGTAGATGTCCTCCAGAGAAGGAAGCTAGAGCGAGTGGTGCCACAGGTACCAGGTGTGCACTATTGTTGCAACCTTGTCACAGTGGTAGCCTTGGCATAAAAGTCTTGTGGTAGTCCTGCATCAAATTCTCAAGGAGCAAGTCCCACTGGTGGGCCACGTGTCACACTATGACTATGCTCCCTCCAGATGATAAACCAGCAAGACCAGAGGTTTAGCTGAATTCTGAAAGCCACTGTGAAGCTATCACTCATGCTTTAATGCACACCTGAAGATCTCACCAAAACACTGCAAGGAGCATCCATGTTCTGGATGAGCTTCACGAACGCAGTATCAGGGGTCGTCATCTATGTGAAGGGGGTCTTACTGGAGCACAGTTCACGAGCAGCCGACTCAGGAAAGAAGACAAAGCTGATACGATACACCGGTTTTTAACGTGTGGAATCCTTTTTCGTTTATTTTTCAACACTTTTTATAGAACAGTATCTCAGCACACTCTCCATCCACCATCAAACCTCGTACTGTTGCGTCCGTTCAAGACAACCATCCTCACGCCTGAGCGTTGGCTCGTTGGTGCTTTTCTTCTGAGGTTGAACTCTTTACCAAAAGCATCCATTTAGAAACATTCCTGCTGACCCAGCACACCACTGCCCACAGCTCATGTAGCAACGCAAGCCTTCTAAAATATCAAGCTTTTTTACTCTAGACTGTTATGAACCAGTGAACGAGGCTGTCGTAAACTAAGCAGGTAATTTTCAAGCTCTCCAGTAACTTTTCTGCAGAACAGTAGCAATTTGATTCCTCAGGAATACAGCGTGCAAAGAGCTGTCTCATTCATTATTGTAGATCTTACCGCTCCTTCTACGTTACCCTTTAATCTGCTGCCAGAAGGACCTTAGATGAACGTAGTATCACATTATGTAGCCAATACTAGGAGATAGTTGGTGGCCCCTCAGCAGCTTCCTAAAAACGCCCGTCATTGTTTGTTCAAGGGCTTCTCATCAGAAACTAAAACAAAAGCCATAGCTTTAAAAAAAAAAAAAATCAAATAAAAAATCAAACTTGGCACATTGTTTTGAAAGAGCACAATGTGCACTCATGAGCAAGACAAATCACAATCATATGCAGGAAGTTAGGCTTTGAATGCTTTAAAATTAGGCATTGTGTTACAAATGAAAGCTTTTTTAAAAAGTGTTTTTCCCCCACACACAATGTTAATGGTCATATTTCATTTACGTGTAAAATCAAATGCTCCCTCCACTCCTCTCTCCAGCCCTGTCTTATTCTGGTGCTCGTGGGCTAAATCAGAAGCGTTACAGCGTTCAGGATCCACGCTCTCAGATCGCACACATATCTGCCCCGACATCTGTGGTGATGACTTTATGTCATTACACTTACTGGCAGATCCCGTCAGAGAACGGTTAAAATCAACAACCACATGTGACCAAATGGCCCCCTTTTTATTTTTATTTTGCAAATTTAACATAATTCAGTCTGTTCATTCATTCAGCTGAAATGGGGTGTTGAACAGATTTAGCTTTAGCTGTGAGTGAAGTCTGAGAGTTAAATCCTGAATGGTGGCATGTCAGCAGAGAGGGGGAGCAACGTGAAATGTGGCCAATATTTGGCATCCTGGTGATGAATATTGTAAGAACATGACAAACAAAACAGATGTTAGCCCTAGGCCATTGTCATTCTTTACCTGTGACATCTGTTGGGATGTAAACGCATGGACAGGAACAATGTACTTCATTCAAACACGCTGATGCTTTGTGACCTTCATTAAAAAAAAAAAAAAAATGCCATTCACAACTGCAGATTACAAAACGTACGCAACGAACCTTCACTGAGGGTTCACTGTATATTTCTGACTGGTGTGCTGTAAAGACAGAATAAAACCTTGAATGTTACATGAACTGGCCTTGTTCCTGCTGATTTATGACCTATAAGTGAGTGCATGCACTGTAATGAGTGCAGAAAACGTGAGTGGGTGGTTATGTGACCACGTGAGACTGAAAGGATTTAGTAAAAAAAGAGTTATTGTGTGTGTTGTGCAGGATTCTGAACATAGGTGGCTTTAGCTCGAATTGATAGAGGTCTAAAAATAGCAGGCAGAAAACAGAGATGTGCGCAGCACAGCTGGCTGGCGTAATGACATTTCTGAACTCAGTAGGTGACTCTGAAATGTTTCAGCAGGGATTAAACCCTTTCCACTGTGTTGGTGATAAAAACCAAACGAACCACATCTGTGTGCGTCCTCTCCTCTTGACCACCGCGCTGCTCGTGTGAACAGTCGCGTTTACACACAAAAAAGGAAACTGTATGCAAGTGTGTTCCTAATTTCTAAACCTGCATGTGTCTGTGTGTCCAGTCTTCCTCGGTGAGGTCACATGGTGGCTCCGCTCGACTGGGATTGAAGGCTTGTTGCCACGGCGATAAGCCAGCCGGTAATATCTCTAAGCACAGCCAGGATTAATCTGCTGACAGATGGCTGGCGGCTCAGCGTCACTTCCTGAAACACACACACACACACACGGACACACACACACACACATGCACACACACATGCACAGGATTCATATTCTCCATCATCTTCATCACTATTGTTCCCTTATCCTTTTGCATCACCTCCACTGCTGCTGCCGCACATCATCATCATTATCCTTGCACAGGACCAGGCCTCACCTGGAGCATCTTCATCACCTGTCATACTGATCATGACAAATCACGCTCTACTTCCTCCGCTCGTTGATTACTTCTGTTACTGTGACCACCACGTGCACTGCGGTGGGGTCAATGCATCAGGCAACGGTTAGTTCAGGGTTCACGGCCCTCCATTCACCAGCATCATGATAAGAAGAGAGGGAGGATGGATCGTACTCAGGGTTTCTGACCCTCATCCACAGAGTCCTGGTTTCACTCTATTTAGAACTAACAGTCTTTTAGAGGCGAGCACGCAATGCAGACTGGGATCTAAAAGGACGTGTGGCTTTTCTTTCTTGTTGCCATTCAACAAATTATAGTTTTTTTTTAATTGGTAAAATATTAGTTATTTTATTTATTCCTGTTCCTTTTCCACCCATCCATCCATCCATCTCTATGGGACACTGTGGACAAGTCTCCAGTCCATCACAGGGACAAAAAGAGACATTTGGGCAACATGACAATTTAGGATGCATGAGAGAAGCGGAGCACTACATCTTTAGCATCTTAGCTAGCGTGTCTGCATTGTGCACTGCTAGCTTAGCACTATACAGTACTGGCAGTTGTAAACCAGGGAGGGGGGTGTTGGGATGTGTGAGAGAAGCAGAGCGTGCTTTTATTCACACAAGGAGAGCTGTTGGTCAGGTTACTTCTTGTTGTGCCATTAACTCTAAAATTGTCATTGAATCAAGTGTTTTCTTATGTAGGTAAATGTAGATATATAACAACCCATTAAAATACACCAGAATGCAGGAAATGGCATCTAATTCATTCAAAAATTTCTGGTGGAGGACCCCCAGACCTCACTACAAATGTGTCCCCCCCCACATTACAAATGTTTCTGATGATGATGCCTCCCACTCACTCTCTTCAGTCTCACCTGCTCCTCATCACTCACCTGTTTCTGTGGAACCTCTTGCCTCCTCCTCCAAGCCTGAAACAAGGACAAGAATCAGTAAGACTGTGCATAATCCAGTTCTGTCTACTTGTCTCAGTTTCCCTCTCTTCACAGAGTTCTCTGAAACTAGCGCTGGGTTCAGGTGAGGAGGCAGCTTCCTTTTTTTATGTGTGGCATACTTCTGCACTCAAACAAAAATAAATAAATAAATAAAATGATTAATCAGTAAGTATACAGGTTTAGATTTCTCTGTTTAACTTTGTGGACATTTGCTGTACTTTTAAAATAGACTGTAAATATCATTAAATGAAAACAGGCCCTGTCTAAACCTCACTGCAACAATTAATGGATATATTTTTTCCCCATTTCTATATTTTAAAATCCAAACTGCATGATCAAAAATGCTAAAAAAAAAAAAAAAAAAAAAAAAATGTGTCACAAAGTTACAAAAATGTCCTTAGAGTCAGAGAATCTTTATTGTCATTCGCACCACATGTGATACATGTGATGAAACGAGGTTATGTACACAGGGTC
>JARVLU010001196.1:12236247-12251143 GCA_031762415.1 Simpsonichthys santanae | reverse complement strand
TAAAAAGTTGTAAAAAATAAAAGACACAGGGAGCGCTGGTCCTGCAGCCCACACATCAGACCAGCACACCAGGAAATCTTCAGACCCTCCCGCAGCCACGCTGGACCTGATTTTAATTCGCTCGTGACAAATTCCTTCATTTCTCACAGTTTCAGTCATGACGTCAACGAAGGAGGAGGAAGAGATCGCTTGCCTTTTGGACAAAAAAACAAAAGAAAAGGACAGATCAGGGATGAAGAAGGGGGAATTTAATGCATTGGTGTCACATACAAAACAGTCCGTCACCGGGCAGTTTATTATGTGACACAGAGTACGCGTACGCGGTCGTAAAAAGTTAGCTTTGCACGGACATTGCCTGCGGGCGTCCACTTTGACTCTAATCTGATATGCGCGGACTGACGTATGTGCAAATGTACTGGAGACTTTAGAACGAGAACTTTACTAATTGGCTTTTCTATGTATGTGAATGTTTCTGTTCAGTGCCATGTGACAACGTTGTTGTGAATTGGCGCTATTTAAATAAACTGAATTTAATTGGATTGAGGGGAAAAATAAGAGTACAATGTCCGTTGTCCAGGCATTGTTTACTAAGGACAACTCTGGAAATAGGCCTGTGGTAGGGACTTGATGTCAAGAACCTGCTTACCTGGTCTTTAACCCTGGGGCCCAGTGTGGCTCAGCCTGAATTATGTCAGTTTTGACAACTGGTAGGGGAGGCCTTGATGCTCTGACTCTAGCATACTTAAGCTGGCTCTTGGGACATTGAATGTCACCTTTCTAGTATGGAGGGAGCCTGAGCTTTGTGCATGTGGTTGAGAATAACCTAGTTAGAATTGGGCTTGTGGGTTCTGGAACCAATTGCCTTAAGAAGGGATGGATAATAGTCCACTCTGGAGTTGCCCACGATGAGAGGTTCCAGGCTGATGTAGGCGCTCAAATAGCCATCCAGCTTGGCATCTGTGTGCTAGAGTCTTCCCCTGTAGATGAGAAGGTCACTTCCCAGTACTTTCAGGTATGGTGACAGGCTTCAAGGCTATTACTGAGGTTCAGGTGTGGGAAGAGTTCAGTAAGGCTTCGTTTAAAGGCTCTTGATCTGCTTCAAGAAGATTTTGCCAAATTGCTAGTTAGCTGAGGCAGGAGAAGTAGCACTTCACCAACACAGTATAATGGATGTGGGGTGACATTGGCCTCAATCAATGATGCTGTCAAGTGGAGAACTGATGAGTAGAACTTCAAGAATTTTCTTAATTCTACCATGAAGGAAACTGTGTCTGTGGACTCTGAGGCAGTTTTGTCTATAACCATGACTGAGGTCGCCGAGTTAGTGAAAAAGTTTGGCAGTGGTAGGGCTCCATGGGTAGACGAGACCTGCCCTGTATTCCTCAAAGCTCTGGATGTTGTTGGGATGTCTTTGTTGACACACCTTTGGCAAAATGGGCTGGTGGTTCCCATGCTCAAGCTGGAGAACCAGAAGGTTTGTTCTAACTACATGTGAATCACACTGCCCAGACACCTGTTAATGTCTGTTTACAAGTACCAGTACTGGAGAAAAGAGTCTCATTTATAGTTGAACCTCAAGTTCAGGAGGAACATTGTGGTTTCCATCCAGGACATGGAACACTGGCCCTGCTCCTTACGCTTTACTAGAGTCTTTGAGGAGACATAAGAGTTTCCCAACAGGTCTACATGTGCTGATCAAGATTCTCAGTCATCCATGACATGGTAATCCAAAAAAAAAAAAAAGTTAAAGGAAAAAAAAACAACTGGACTTCTATTCTATAGCTGAAAATGTTTCACTTCTCATCCGAGGAGCTTTCTCAATTCAAAAAGCAGGGAGTGCAGAGTTCATGTTATGAAGCTGAGGCGTTCTATAAGCTGGATTCACATGCCGATTGCCCTCTCACTCCTCACAATAGAGGTTTGTTAAGGTCTTTGTTAGTTTGATTCACAGATGAGCCACTTTGGACACATGAATGAAGGACTTGGAGTGAAAGTGACTGGGTATCAAGTCCTCATGGGTTTTCTGGACTTGGAGAATGTTCCCTGTTGTACCCTGTGGGGGGTGCTCTGTGAGTATGAGATTGCTACAGATCATTCAGTCACTAAACAAACAACGTGAGTGTCTGGTTTGCATTACCAGCAGTACAGTAGTCGCCAGTGTTAGGGACCACACCCCTCCGTGGTAGTTGAAAAACCGCGAAGTAGGGATGGTAGTACAAGTTCAAGTAAATTTTATTGTCATTGCCATCTCATGTAGTGCATGAGATGGCAATGAAATTTTGTACACAAGTAGTAGTAGTTTATTTATTATTTACAGTAGTAGTAGTAGTAGTAGTAGTTTATTTTAGTATTTACAGTAATAGTAGTAGTGGTAGTAGTAAGTAGTAGTTTATTTTTAGTATTTATATACAGTTAAGGCTTAAACCCTTCCTACACTCTTGCAATGTTCTAAACTCTTAAACCTACTAATTTTAACAACATACTTAATGTAACTACTAACTTTTATTTACCGGGCTCTTTAGAACAACAGCAGCTCGGTTCTGTCCGACCCATAGATGACAAAATGTTGCGGTGCAGCATGATGAAGCTCCATCCAGATTGATGTGTGCATGCTGCCGCTCTAGGAGCAAAGTGGTCCAGGATTTAGTCCACCACCTCTGGCCCAGTCTGGATCAGCACCGCGCGACCAGAACCTGACTGAACCCTGCAGCCGTATGCCGTCTGCAACTCCCAGGATCCAGGTCACACTGATTCTGGATTAGCTGCAGTCCAGCTGCTCAGCAGTGAAGATACAACATGAAGAATGAGTTCATCTTCAGAATTATTTATGACTCTCCTGCCAGACCTGTGAGCAACAGAACTTACAGAACTTCTGACTTCGCTGCAAAACTTTCCCTCCATTTGCAGAAAGCAGTGGTTGGAAGCAGTGTTGACTTCTGGGAAGTGAACTGTTGGCTTTTGGGTAATGTAGTTCTTTAGACTGTCAAAACACTGAATGCTTAATAAAAGAAAACTGCAAAATGGCAGCACTTTTTTTGTTGTTGAAAATATTATGTCCACAAACCGTGATAGAGTGAGTTTGCAAAAGTAGAACCGCGACGTAGCGAGGGACTTCTAATTGGACCTCTTCAGGGTGAGCATTGGACTTTGCCAGGGATGCTCTTTGTCACCAATATTGTTCAAAACCTTTATGGACAGAATTCCTTGGTGCAGCCAGGGGCCGGAAGTGGTTCAGTGGCCTCGGGATTCCATCTTTGCTATTTGTAGTCCTGTTGATGTCATCTTGCCGTGACCCTCAGCTCTCACTAGAGCGGTTCTCAGCCAAATGTGCAGCGGCTTAGATGAGGATCAGCACCTCCAAATTGGAGTCCTCAGTTGGACAGGCGGGGATTGTCCTCCCTGGACTGGGAGTGAGGTGCTGCCTCAAGTGGAGTTCAACTATCTCAGTTTTTTAACGAGTGACAGAACAGCGTGCAAGATCAGCTGACAGATCTCACAGTATTGTGTGCTCTGTACCGGTCCATTGTGGTGAAAAGGGAGCTGAGCTGCAAGGTGAAGCTCTCTGTTTAGCAGTTAGTCCTTGTTCCTGTCGTCACCTTTGATCACAAAGTGTGGGTGACAGAAAGAAGGACATCTCAGATACAGGCGGTTCAAATGAGTTTTCTCTGCAGGGTAGATTGACTCTTCCTTGTGTGAGTGTTTTAAAGTCTTAAGGCAATACGGACATGCAAGTATCACCATGTTTATCTGTAGTGTTTAAACAAATGCTAATGTTTTAGAAATAGCCTAACAAGTTAACAACCTTCTGTTCCTTTTTGTGAGCACATTTTGTTCCCATGTTTTTACTCACTTTCATCTCTTGTGCCAGTGGACTTTCTGCGTAATCTCTTCTCCAACACTCTGGGGCTCAGCTCATCAGAGAAAGTTCTGGACGACCTGACTCTGGAGGGCGTGGCACGATACATAAACAGTGGCAAATGTGAGAACTGTTTTTTTTTTTATTACTGATTTACTTCTTACTGGCTCAGGTTCATATTGATGAAGTCACGAGTTGCTCTGCATCCAAACAGGTAAAAACATTATCTGCATGGTTGGAGCAGGAATATCAACATGTAAGTCTCTCACATTTACTACTCAGTTCATTATGCTCTATTTATCATTGTTTTTATTTAGTTTAATTCTTGATCAGTCATTGTTCTCGCCTCCTGCCTCTACAGCTGCTGGGATCCCAGATTTCCGCTCACCGGGAACTGGCTTGTATGCAAATTTGCAAAAATATAACTTGCCCTACCCAGAGGCCATTTTTCAAATAGATTACTTTAAGGTGGGTGAACATTTTCTTACACATGCTTGAAAGATAGCATCATTCTTTAAGGAAAAGGAAAATTAAACAGCAAGTGATGCTTTTTTTTTTCATCTTTTCTCTCAGAACCATCCAGAGCCATTCTTCACTTTGGCAAGGGAGCTTTACCCAGGACAGTTTAAGGTACAACAAACTACCTGTTAGCTTCTTCTAATTTACTATCTCATTTCATATTGTTGTTGTTTTTCTCCATTATTTTTACTCTTCACTTCAGCCTACAATCTGTCACTACTTCATGAAGATGATGAAGGACAAGGGGCTTCTGATGCGTTGCTACACACAGGTAATGGCTTCTCTTATGCAGCCAAATGGTTTCTCCAGTGGTCAGTTCTGGACCACTTTAGATGTGTAACTGTTCATGTAATCGTACTGAACCATCATAATAGCATCCAGTGGAGGTCATTACTGTACAGTTCTTCTCAAATATGTGAGGAAAAAAACTAACACTAGTCTTCTACACACTGTAACTTCTATCTAACAGTATTTGAATTAGAGTTGCATTGGGTCCTAAAAAATCTGACCCGACCTGGCACCAGCCCGTAGCCATTTTTTCCAAGCCCAACTCAATTTGATCAAACTAACTGTAATTACAGGCCCGAACTGAAGAAAGAAAACCAACATTGTTTTTATTGAACTTTTACTGCTTTTGTAATCAAATCAGTTTGACATAATATTTTCAAAACTTATTTCAAAGAAAGGAAGATACAAGATTTCTTGTTTCACCAAATGGATATTAGCATACAAAACGAATAGCCTAAAAAAAATTCTCTCTATAGATGGGCTGTTATACAGATGAACAAAAATATTTTAGAGCAAAATTGTTTAGAAGAATATAGAACAAGGCTGCTCGCGTCAGCTTTTGCTGCTACTTCCTTCACCGCAGATGACAGCAGGTGCGGAGACGTGCACAGCTGGTGACCAGCTCATCCATCCATTATCTTTAACCGCTTCTTCCTTTTCGGGTAGCGGGGGTCGCTGGTGCCCATATCCAGCCATAACTGTGCGAAAGGTGGGGTACACCCTGGACAGGTCACAAGTCCATTTCAACTGGCAGGTCAGCGGACGTGCATGGCCGGTGACAGGTTGTCCATCTGAGATTAAGCCTGAACCCACGTGCACAATTATTGTGCGATACACCACAGCCTGATTAACTGCTGCACTCTTCTTTCTTTCTTTCTTCATCCTCTCAACATGTAAACTTACTGCTTCGGATGTGGAGGCAGTAAGTTTAGAGGAGGCTCCTCCTCGAAGCAGATTAACATAATGTTATATTGTGCATTCTTATTTAGTTTTATTTGTGATGTATGATTCATAAAACCGCATCAAAGCCTGAGACCGGCCCTAATCCAGGTAAGTATGAGTTTTGGGTTTGAGTTAGAAATGACAGCTCTAACTTGAATATCCATCTATTTGACTGTTCATCCATCTTCCCTCCCCTGGACAGGTCTCCAGTCCATCACAGGGACACATAGAGACAAACGAGACAAACAACCATTCACTCTCTCACTCACACCTAGAGACAATTTAGAGTTACCAATCAGTCTAACATGCATGCTTTTGGTCTGTGGGAGGAAACTGGAGTACCTGGAGGAAACCTATGCATGCACGGAGAAAACATGCAAACTCCACCCAGAAAGGTCCCTGGCTGGGATTCGATCCAGCAACCTTCTCGCTGAGCGGCAACAGCTCTACCAACTGATCCACCGTGCCGCCCTCCAGTTGAATATTATGCACCAGACACATTAAGGTTTACGTGCACTCCCAGTCCAGTTCAGAAAAGCACTCATGTCAAAAACTACAAACGTTCACTGTTCAAATCCCTCAGCGTTGGTGCACTGTTGGTTTTCATTGTTTACAGATTCATTGTGTTTTTGTGATGTACAACTCTCTGTCTTTAAATGTGTGTGTTGTGTTTTAATGCTGTTTTGAACCTCTGTCTTTCACCATGACATTCCTGTATATGAGATTTTAAATTTCAAAGGTCTTTAATGTTTCCAGGTTAAATAAGATCAAACAGGATACGTTATTCAAACGAGTCACTTGTGCAGTCTGACGTGCGTGTTTCTGCAGAACATTGACACTCTGGAGCGTGTAGCCGGGCTGGAAGGGGACGACCTCATCGAGGCTCATGGAACGTTCCACTCTTCACACTGCGTCAGCTCCTTCTGCAGCAAACAGTACTCCCTGGACTGGATGAAAGGTGCCTTTTGTTCTTTTGTAAGGATCATTACTCTCTTCTGATGTTAACATTTGAATTTTGTCTCTGTTTTGCAGAGCAGATATTCTCTGATAAAATTCCCAAATGTGAAAACTGCAGCAGTCTGGTCAAACCAGGTCAGCATCGTAACATTTATTTGTATTTTTAAAGCCAGATTTTCTCTCATCATGTCTTTGTTTTTGTCTCCTGGCTCAGATATTGTCTTTTTTGGGGAGAGACTGCCTTCTCGTGTCTTCTCTACCGTGAAGAAGGTGAGCTCATGGTGGTGGCTTCACGGCATGTATGCATGAAGTAACTGCTTCGTAGAAGTAAAGAAAAGACTAAATATCTTTGTTTTCACGTCAGGATTTTCCTCGTTGTGACCTGCTCATCATCATGGGGACGTCTCTGCAGGTCCAGCCGTTTGCAAGTTTAATCAGCAGGTAGAGCAGATTCACGCTCCAAGCACTACAGATCCTGCTACATATTGAGACTGCAATATTGCGCGAGTTGCACCAAAATATCTATAACTTAATAATCCTTCTAGTTTTTATTTTGTCAGAATATTTTCAAACGCTTCCATAACCTCACAGTAACTTTACTGCACTCTAGTGTTACTCAGGGGGAAAAAAATTGGGAGACTCCATAATAAAAGCATTTTTTGTTCCCATATTTATTACATCATAAAATAATGCATTCCTCTCAGTAATTTTTTTTTTTTGACCTCTGTCCCAATACATTAGATTTTTGTGTTAGCGCATTGGGAGGTGCTCTGTGTTTTGATTTGAGAGCTTCTCAGAGGATGTTTGACTCATGACTCGTCACTTCCACAAAGCAGGACGTAAATAGATGCACACGTCTGCAGATGCTCAGTTACATGTTCTGGGCATAAAAAAATAAAATGAAGCAGAAACTGGTGTCGCGCACAACTAGGGTGTTAGAAACAATATTACAAAATAATAATTTATTAAAAACAAGTGGGAGTGGTGGTGCAGAGGTTAGAGAAGGTGGACTTGTGATCTGAAGATCGCCGGTTCAACTCCCAGTACTGACAACATCAAAATGTCGGTGGAAAAGCTGAAGCACCCACACCTGCCTCCACCCACTCTGGGCCCTTGAGCAAGGCCCTTAACTCCCACTATCTGCTCCCCTGGGCACCCTAGATAGCAGCTCTCTGCTCCACACAGAGGGCTGTGGTAGCTCAGTGGTCTGTGGTTGTGTCAGGAAGAACATCCTGTTGCCAAGTCTTTGTGGGTCTTAGTTCTCTGTAGCGACCCCTGAAGAGGAGAGCAGCTGGAATAAAAATAAATTAAAAATTATAAAAATAAAATATTACAACAACCCATTGAGCAACACGAGTAAGTGACTGACCTCGTTTTCTTCTACCGGATATGAAGGATCTGGTGGGTCGGAGGGTCTTCACAAAACTTTGCACTGAAATATTTTCTAAACTTGTCAAAGCATCGTTTAGGGCAGGGGTCTGCAACCTGCGGCTCTGGAGCAACATGCGGCTCTTTGGTTCCTTTGGTCAAGCTTTGACCAAAACTAACACTGAATTTCACTGGTTGATCAACAAACAACAAAAAAATACTAGTTTTAGCTGTTTTCCTGTCATTTCTTGTGCAAATACTCATTTTAACTTTTTGCTTTATTTCTGTACTTAATTATTTTTTCCACAATTAAAAAAAATCTCATAGGACTGACTGCATAGTTGTTGATTTTTTTACTATCTGCCTCACACTCTCACAAGAATCTGGTCTTTCATTAGTCTTAAATTGTACAACTATAAATAAATGTTACTAATCATTAGATATTTTATATTTATAAGGTCCCCCCTACTGGCCATAAAAGTCTCCTTCAACAAACGTAAAGTGGCCCATGAGCCACCAGTTGATAATCACAGTTGTAGTGGGTTGTTGCGTTTAATTTAGTGAGTGAAGATGTACAAATGACTCTTTATCATAAAAGTTGCAGACCCCTCATTTAGGGGTTACTAATGGGAGAAAATGCATTTTATTTAACAAAAAAAAAAAAAAGCCTTAAAATTAATATTTTGTCAATTTTTAAAAGCTGAAATGTAGAATTATTTTTAAACAAAAGATCCTTTAAAAGTTCCATCCATTGTTTTTACCTGCTTCTACCTTTTTGGGTACCCTTATCCAGCAGTCACTGTGTGAGAAGCGGGGGACACCCTGGACATGTCTCCAGACCATCACAGGGACACATAGAGACAAACAACCATTCACTCTCTCACTCACACCTAGAGGCAATTTAGAGTTACCAATTAGACTAACGTGCATGTTTGTCTGTGGGAGGAAACTGGAGTACCATGAGAAAACCCACTCGTGCACGGAGAGAACATACAAACTCCTAAACTACTTTTAAAATAGTATTTTTAGTAATTCCCCCCTAAGAAACCATATGAAGTCATGAAGTTTAAGGGTCTTCCAGGCGTCATCATGATCTTGGTGTAGAACTCCAGCTTTAAAGGCAGTGAGAAGCTAATCCTTCTGTTTCATGTTGTTTTTGTCGTTTAGGGTTTCCAAAAGTTGCCCCCGGCTGCTTATTAACATGGAGAAAGCAGGAGAGGTGAGGATTTACTGCTCCATTACACAAACATCACTTCCTCTGACTCATTTGTATCGTACCTGTTTGTCTCTCCGCAGGCTGATCCGATTTTTGGGTTACTGGGTTTTGGACGGGGCATGGACTTCGACTCAGAAAAGGCTTACAGGTGAGACTGGTTTATTGACACTATATAAAACACCACCACCGACAACAGCCCCCTTTCACACACTCCCACTGAACTTATGTGTTTGAGTAAAACGTGAATGCTTCATGTGGCACATAAAACATGCTCAGTGCTTCATGAGACATGTTCTTTGCTCCAGATGAGCTGTTATCTTACAGTTCACCACCAGACGGTGCCATCAACCTTCACAAATCGTAAAAACAGCACTCGCTCACTCAGACTCACTCTTTCTCTTTCTTTCCCTTCATTCAAATGGTTTTTGTTTTTCATTTACCCTTTATTTATACAGGTAGTGTCATTGAGTCACGAGGACTCATTTTCACGCAAGACCTGTTTTGGGGAGCAGATGGTGGGCGTTAAAGGCCTTGCTCAAGGGCCCAGAGTGGTGCAAATGAAGGTGGAGACAGGTGTGAGTGTTTCAGATTACCACCCACATTTTGATGTTGGCGGTACCGGGAGTTGAATCTGCGACTTTCCAATCACAGGCCCACCTTCTCTAGCCTCTGCGCCACCACTCCCCCATTGCTGAGTCATCAGACAGATTACCAGTAATGAAACTTAAAAAAAGAGAAGGCGTTTTCCACTGTAAGAATTGTGTAGAAGACACATGTTCCATGATTATTTTACAGCTAAAGCAGCAAATACCTGTTGACTTTAAAAACATTTAGGAGACCATTGTCTTTAACCAAGCTTTTGTTTTTATTTCTCAATAGTTATTAAAGGAGACAAAGTTTAATAGGAAAATGGACACAAGGCACTTTTCTTTTATGTAAGATATATATATGGCAGTACCTATAAAGAGCTCACAGTCTTCAGGTTGTTTGTAAGTGATCTTATTTAGACAAAAAGATGGAAAAAGTGAAAGTGGTACTTAAAACCTGAATTAATCGAAATAAGCATCTCTGCATTGCCGAGTTATTAAAACTACCCACAAACAAATTGATGAAAATGAACTGTGGAAACACTTGAGACACTATAGAGAATCTGTTGGAACCAGCAGAGTCGAGTGTTTTGAATCAAACATTATTTGTCTGTTTTCTTCTTGATGCTGATATTCTTGTGTAATCTTCACTAATCTTCTTGGGTTGTGTTTTATTCTTTGAGAGAATTGCATTTTTTTTTTTTTATTTTTTTTTTTTTTAAGAAAAATTAGACTGGAAGAAATTCAGATTATGTAATTAAAACACTGTTCATCTTGTTTTAAAACTGATTTGTTCAACAAAAGACATTATGCTGAGACGTCGACATCTCTGTGGAAGAAATATTCTGACCTGATGGTCTGTGATCGTTTCTGTCCTGTGACTTTTTGTAGAGACGTGGCTCAGATCAGCTCCTGTGATGACGGCTGCTTGGCTCTGGCCGACCTCTTGGGCTGGAAGGTAAGTTCAGCAGTTTTCTTTCTCAAATCTTGTATTTATTCGTGACTTTCCCTTCCTGTGCAGCAGTCGGTGCAAACTGCAGTCAGCAAATGATGATCACACATTATTCTGAGGTGGATGGGGCAATTATTAATTTCAAAGGGCATGTAAGGAGCTTGATCTGTAGCAGAGGCCGGACCAATGCTGATAACCGATACATTGGCTGAAAATGTTTGAGCTTTGTCCACCCCCAAGAATCTAATTAAACAGCTCATTTTAAACCTGTTTTAACACTTGAAGTCTTGAAACATTCTTCCTAATGTGTGTTCACATTTTCTATCCTCCACTGTTCACCACAAAGTTATCAAGTGCGTTATAAAAATTAGGGATGCACGATATTTGATTTTTGGCCAATATCCGATATGTCGATATGTTAAAACTTAATTGGCCGGTAACCGATATCAATATTTTTATATACGTTCCTTTGTCAGAACATTGCCTCTTATTGAGACTTATCTGCTACAAAAATTGTGTAACAGCTGTAAGAGCTGGTGACATATATTCAGTAACAGCCATATGATATGCATAGCACTTTAACTTATATTAAATGAAAAGTGTTAAATGTTATTTATAATGATCAGATCAGGTAGGCGCGTGTGACGTCATCACATTGTGCTGACGCTGCAGGCATCCTTGTCACTGGGTTGTCATACAAAAACAGCACCTTTGATATTGGTGAGATACATTGATGGAATGGCCGATGTCCAATATTTAATTTTAACACAAATATTGGCCGATATTGATACCATGCCAATAATATTGTGCATCCCTAACTAAAATATAAATTAAACAAAGAAACGTTCTTCCCTGTTCGTTGTTTAATCAGTCATGCATGGCTAAGGCCTAATCTACTGACAGCAGCATTTTTTCTTTTCTTTGCAGAGAAGTAAAGATTTCAGACAAACAATGCATTTCATTAAGGATGACAAAGATAATGTTACTAACATTGATATATTTTACCACAACATTAGATTTATTGTTCTGGATCCAGTTTTACAAGGCAATAGCCTATGCTAGGTTATCTAAATGTTAGCTTGATAACTTGTGAGGCACGTAGCTAATGACAAGCGGGTTGGAGGATTAAAGATAATTTATTGGTTTGTTTTACAACTCAGTTAAAATAAACTTACCAGGCTTTGTTCAGCAAAATATCCTACATAGTATTACTCACTGCTTTGTATGAGTTGAAGGTGAAACTGAAACTTAAGTGAACGACCATGACTTGAAAGTAGTCGTCATGCGTCCTCTGCTGGATACATTGTACAATTACTGTACACTTTTTTTGCCAGTAAGGACATGGCTTGTTCCCAGTATCTATAATATACTATAATATAATATACAATTTTTGCCAGTACCGATTGGTCCCCATAACTCCTATATTGGCCTAAAATATCGACCCTACCAATTTATATTGGTCGGGCTCTACTTTACAGTCTTGTGAATAACACATCAGATAATCATCCATGGCACTTTAAGAGCTTGGAAATACACTTTTATCATTTTGTTGTGTGAAAGCAATGACGCTGTTCTCATAAACCAGACTGTTAAAGAAATAGGAGGACATTTATTATTTTATTTATTATTTTTGATTGAACTAATTGTTTGAAAAAAAGGGGCGGATACAATAAGATTTTTTTTTTTCTTCTTTCTGCTACATTTCATTTTTTTATATTCTGTATGTTATCATTTATGGGATTGTTTTGTATGGTATTTTAAAAATGAACAAATTTTATAAATTAAAAAATAAATAAATACATTTTAAAAATCAAAATTTTCACAACAGCAGTATTTTAAATTGCTTAAAGAACAAGTTTGGTGTGATTTAATTTAACTTTAAAAGTGTTATCATTTTCTAACATCTATGAATGTATTTTTGTCTTCATCAGAATGTATTTAAGTGAAATTTCAGAGTTATTACAAAACATTCATGTAGTCATGAGGTCATTATTGGTGGAAGAGTTCAAGAGAAATAAGAAAAGATGAGAAATGTTGACATTTTGGGGTCTCAGGTCAAAGAACGATCAATAAAACTTAACGACCAAGCAGTTTTTGTGTTTTTCGTGCCATGTCTACTCAGGAACTCTGTTAGTCACGTTAACCTTTAACGCTCCCTGCAGGCGGAGCTGGAGGAGCTGGTGAAGAAGGAACATGCCAGGATCGACAGCCAGGATGAGAAAGAGAAGTCCAGTGAAAGTAAAGGAGCTGCAGCCGAGGCCACTTCAGCTTCAGCAGGTCCACAACCCAAAGCAGAGGAGTGACTGAGGAGAGCTCCTCATTTTAATTGTGCCCCAGTGTGAGAGGAGATTCAGAATCTGGGTTTTGTGGTTTGGAAGTGGAGCTTTGCTGGGTCTGAGGACTTCTCTGTGTTTCATTCTTCTGTCTATTTGGGCCATTTGCACTTTACTAACATTACTTTGCGCTTACGTTATTCTCCTCTGTGCAGTTCTCACTGCAGTTCACTGTTTACAATTATAGAATACAGATACAAATACATGTATATTTTAGCCACATGTTTGCAGATGTGTGAAAAGCGGTTCATACTTTCCCCACACTGCGTGTTTGCGAAGCGATGTCGTTCATCAGTACTGGTCTTAATTGAGAACATCATTTGGACTGAAGGTGACTGAGCTGTTTTACATGTCAGGTTTTCCTCAGGCTAAACCCACTGAAAGTGTGATGCTTCTATCAGAGCATGAACCTCCTGGTTGGTGAAATTAGTTGACATCTGGGTTTCTGTCATGGCTTTTAGCTGTCATTTTCTGGTTTAGAAAACACATTTTGGATTGATCAGAATGATTCTCATCATTACATGAAACACCAAACTACACACGATGTGCAAGAAAATGTTTCCTCTGTCCTCATAGGAAACCTTGACTGGTTGTGGTTCGTTTATCGCGGACTCGCTCTATTGACGTTTTTCAAAATAAGATTTGACTTGACACACAATTGGCTGATTGATGAATGAGCCGCACATTCGACATGGAATTTTAATTTAAAATAAATTATTTTAGATTATTTAGTACCTGCTGCACCTCTGTGCAGCCCACAGCTTCAGAAAATGCTTCCTCCTGCAGCTTACTGCAGGATAAATGTTCTGCTGCAGCTGATCAGCTGTTCTCCAGAGCGGGGAAGTGGGCGTGGCCAAGAGCACTTGCACTTGGCTGAGTGCATCCATAGGCAGAGAGCTGAACTCAAGACATGCTGTGCTCTTAGAGCGTTTAGAGTTTGGAAACGTTTAGAAAATTGCAAGAGTGTGAGAAGGGTTTAAAACAACTTAATATATATATATATATCTATATAAATACTAAAATTACTGCTTACTACTTGTACTACTATTCCTGCTTCTCTGTTTTTCACTTATCGCAGGGCTTCAGGGTTCTGATCGCATGCGATAAGCGAGGGACTACTGTATTTGAATTTAAGGAGTGTAAAGAGCCACGGTTGCTGAAACGCTTTATCAAGACAAAACATTAAAAAAATCTGTAAGAAAATAAAAGGTTGTGTAAAAAATAAAAGACTGGTGTGGACAGAATAACCCTTAATGATTATAGGAACTAATGCAAATTTCTTCAATAAATTCTACTTTTGTTAAATCAATCAGATTTGTTTTTGTTTGCTTTGTTGGAAAATACATTGTGCTTCTAATATTGTATTTTTGAAATTGTTGCTAAATTTTGAATCTTGGAAACAGTTTTGTTTATGAAAACTTTGACGTGGTAAAATACGGTTTAAAACTTTTGCAACATCTGAATGGAAGCCTGAAAATTATTTAACATTTATGTCTGTGTTCACAACATGTTTGTGGAAGTGGATCATGGCAGGAATAAATTAGATTTCTGAGGATGTCAGGAAAAGAGTTGATGCTCATCAGGATGGAAAAAGTTTCAAAACATCTGTAAAGAGTTTGGTCTCCATCAATCCACAGTCAGACAGATTGCGAACAAATGGAGGAAATTCAAGAGCATTGTTACCCTCCCCAGGAGTGGTGGACCAACAAAAATCACTCTTAAGAGCAAGGCATGTGATAGTCGGAGAGGTCACAAAGGACCCCAGAGTAACTTCTAACAACTGAAGGTCTCTCTCACATTGACTAATGTTGATGTTCATGAGTCAACCATCAGGAGAACTCTGAACAATGATGGTGTGCATGGCTGGGTTGAAGGAGA
>JARVLU010001196.1:12198729-12210086 GCA_031762415.1 Simpsonichthys santanae | reverse complement strand
GTTATATGCTCAATTTCCTTTTTCCAGCCACTTATTGCTACTTGTCCCAACTTTTTTGGAATTTGTTGACACTGTGAAATTTTGAATTAACATATTTTTCCTTTAAAATGTTACATTTACTCAGATTTAACTTTTGATCTGTCACCTATGTTCTATTACGAATAAAATATTGACATTTGCCATCTCCAAATCATTGCATTCAGTTTTTATTCACAATTTGTTAAGTGTTCCAACTTTTTTGGAATCCGGTTTGTATGACACTGATGTTAATTATTGTGCAACGTCCTAATTTTAAAATACTTGGAATTTTTTTTTCTTGTGATGTACACAGCAGAAGCATACACAAACCTAAGTGACGTTTACAATACTATGTTGGACAAAAGGTAGCTGTCACAATTAAAATAGTTGATATTACACTTATAGTTTTCTGTTCAGTGCCCTGAGATGACTGTTGTGACTTGGCTCTATATATAAACTGAATTGAATTGAATTACAAAAGACTTGCAAAAGGCTGAGTCACATTAGAGAGATTAGTTCATTTTTGTTGTAACAAACAAGTGCAGTCTCACCAACTGATAAATTACGGAAATTACTGCTACTCATCTTTAATAAAAGCATACTGTTTTATATCAATGTGCATATCAACTGTTGCTAAACAACTTACTCCAAATGTTACATCCATAAAAAATAAGTATGGCAAACAAGTTCATATTTATAAATCTCATACCTTGCACAATTTCTACATCCCTGTCATCTGTCATCTACTGTCTTTCTTCACACAATACATACATTGCTGCATATCTGAATAATACTTTTAATACATACAGAGTCAGAGAAAAAAACAATTTTCTTGCTGTATGATGAATTTAAATCTTTAAAGACTTATGCTACTTTTATTATTGATTAGCACAGATAGAGAAAACCAAAGACTAATGGAAGCACTGGATTTCATGTATTTAAACAATAAAATCTCAGTAACCACTTAAATACTGGATATGTCTTCTCACGTCTTAACTGTAGTCAGACACCTTCTACTTTACTGACCTGTTCCTGCACCCAGATGTTTTCAAAAAGCTTGCTTAACAAGGCTCATGCTGCAGATGTGCAGAGCAGCACACAGACTAAAGGTTAGCTAGCTTGCTACATGTTAAAATATGGCAAAGTAAAAAATAAATAAATTATTAAAATCTGTTTTTACCCTATGCTCGTCACCTATGTCCTCACCTGCTTTTTTACGGCACCTTAACGACGTAACGAGGCGGGGAAGGTCTCTGCTAATGGTAAGCTCTGCTAACATAGCTTTGATCTCACGAGGTAAAAAGTGAAACTTAAGGCGCAGCTGTGGTTCAACAAGAACGGTGAAAACAGTAAAACCTCTCCTTTCCTCCCAATTCCGTCGGACTAATCACGCAGGTTACATCTCCAGCCTTCAGAGGTTATCATGGCCTACCTATCCAGCTACAGCCTTACTTTGTGGATGTAACAAAGTTCATGCTCAAGGTGTTAACAACCAGAATAAAATAAACCGCTTCAAAGACTCACAAATCGTGCATAGATATTGTTGCGAATTTATATAATGTTGTTTGCCTAGTTTATTTGTTTAAAAAAATATGTGCGGAACATATTCCATCTAACTCTAAAACTTTTCATGTAAGCTGACATTTAGTTACAGATAACATACTCAAAGCAAACATATTTTATTTGCAACTCGTACCTGTGTGCGTTTAATCCGCCATGACAATCGCAGTGTTGCCAGATCTCGCGATAGAAACAAGCAACCAGCTCCATGAAAATAAGCCCAAAACAAGCAATACGCTCTATGAAAACATGCCCAAAACAAGCCCAACTGGCAACCCACCACCTGAGGCCCCGCCTGCATATTTACCCAGCCACTCACAGGAGGGCTGGGCAGATCTGAGGCCCCGCCTACGTGTTTATCCAGCCACTCACGGTTGGGCTCGATAAATTGGCGCGTTGTGAATGAAAAATATGTAAAATAAAAAACAAAATTAGTTCTGTCCTGTACTCAAAGAGTGCTGTTTTATACTGTACACACAACTGCACAGTCAGGTGAGGGTAATAGACGAATAATTACATGAACCAAAATAACTTTTTACTAAAACCATGTGCCAAAGCACAGTCTAAATAATGCAGGCAGTGATTTAGCCACAAATATGCAGACACAATCTATGTCTTAGGTTCCAATTTTTCATGAGCTGAACTCAAAGATCTAGACTTTATCTATGTACACAAAAGGGCTTTTTTTTCTCAACTATTCTTCACAAAATTGTGTCTTGGTGATCACTTCTTTCCACCTCTCAGGAGTCTTTTTCTTCTTCTTTGATTTTATTGGCAGTTGGCAAACAGCTTGTTAGTGTGCACTGTGAAATATTACATCATGTTGCTGCTGATCTGTTTCATGCTGCTGCTGATCTGTATCATATTGCTGCTGGTCTGTTCATGTTGCCGATCTGTTTCATGTTGCTGCTGACAAAAATCTGTTTCATGTTACTGTGTTCATCTGCTCATTTAAACTCATGTTCGTGCTGCTGGTTGGAGTAATGTTATTCTATGATATTAGTGCTTAGTATATTTTTAGTTGGTGTTTTTCTTAGTTCATATCTACAACCACAAGGATGCTCTACAACTGGCTCTGGGTGCTCTGGATAGATATTATGTCTGACTTTTAAACTGCACAAGAATGCACCTGAACTTATTGTGACTGATAGCAAATACTGTATAGACTGAATCTGAATCTTTGGATCTGAATGTTCACTTGACCCATCAGCGCCAAGAACAGTCCTGCAACTTTGACTGTTTAGGCTCCTTACTGATGTGCAAAACCCCCTTTCCCCCTAGATCTTTACAGAGTTGTGGTGTCCTAAGGTGGCGTTCCATATGAGAACATAGGAAAAACATTTCAAAACCTACAGCAACATCTCGCATAATTTCACAATTACAAATAATCATAAACATAACTCATGTTCCAAACATGTCATAATAGAAAACAACTTAATTTTATGAATATTTTTATTTTATTTCAAAAGCTCAATGTGTAGCTGATTAAGAGTTCTAGGACAGTGATTGTTCAGAAACAGTCAGACTTTATTCAGAGCACAAGTAACTTTATAGACACCACTTCAAAGTCGTTCTGAGAGAGAACCTCAAGTTCAGAGGTCATGTCAGAAGAGCACATTTTCCTGCTACTGTAGATAACAATAGCTCAAACACCAAAGATACCATGCAGATGTAAGCATTTGCTATGGATGATGTGAAGGCACAAGCTTCATTATATCACAATGTCGTTGCCTTTTAGTTTCTCATTGTGCTCATCCCTAAACTATTGTCCCAAATCGCCCTTACCCAGGCACTTATAAAGTTTAATACATTTATAAACAGTGTTCTTTGTCCAGAGAGAGACAGCCTCATTGACTGGAGTCAGTGCAATTGACAGGTCTAAGACAGTCTTACAACACTGCACGCACTCAGTAACACCCGGCAAATATCAATAATCTCAAGAGCTTTGGCACAATAGTTTGTTTTTACACAACTGCTATGATTCATTGATGAGCTCCGAGCAAAGATATGTCTTGAGGTTTATACATTTTAATGAACAAAATGCTGAAGTGTTGTTGTTTAAGCTCAGTGACACTTTCAAAGTCCCCACACTGATCTGGGTCCTTTAACACAACATCTGACTCAGACAGCAACTAGCCTGCATGTGCGACTGGACAGTGGTTTTAAATCTTTGCTTGTATCACAACTCGTTTACATCACTGCAATGCACTTTATGTTGGGCTGAGTTGAGCTGGTTATGACCCGACTTCAGCTGTTTCAAACTGCAGCTGCTCACCTTTTAAATGGTACCAAAAAACGAGGGCAGATCACTTGATTTTGAATCATTATATTGGTTCCCACTTTGTTTTTAAATTGATTTTAAAGTCATTTTATTTGTTCATAGTCTCACGCCATCTGTCTGACCTACGTTCCGTTCCGTCACTCTCTCTTATATTGCCTGATCAGTTCCTAATGATTAACCCAAAGTCAACGAGGAGGTTGAGAGGTGACCGGGCGTAGTCAGTCGATGAGTTGTGTTTGTACATTAGACAAGTCAACCCACTTCCTGTTGTTAAATCTTTGCTTGAACATACATTTTCTCTTTGGCTTTCAACCCAGTTTGAGATACAGTAGTTGTTTTTATTGTTTTGTTTGTTGTTTTAACTGTTCATTATTTTTATTGTTTTAAATTGATTTTATTGTTATACTTGCTTTTATGTGTTTTGAAGTTTTGTGTTTCACTTGGTTCATTTATCAGTATACAGCAATTTGGCTAATGGTGTTGTTTTTTTAAAGTGCTTTATATTTAAGGTTGTATTTTTTATTTCTGTGAAGTGTTCAGTTACCACATTTATATTCCACTTGAAACACATTAACAAGTCCAGAGTGATCACTTCCTCCAAGATGCTTACATCACCATCTGATGACATACATTTCTCAAAGTAGTTCAAGCAGCAATCCCTCTTCATTACATGAAGGGCTAATGTTGGCTCTGCCTGTCATCAGTGTTACAAACTTGTTTTGTTAGACTAGCTGAAATGTTTATTTTTTTATTTTCTTGCAAAATCTGACATTTCCCCTTCAGCCTTTGGTGCCCACAAGTAATGTTTGGGTTTACCATGAGATGCTCCAAAAAAGCTGCAGCTACATAAAATATTGAGAGGGTTCAGTCGCATAGAGTCTAACCTTTGGTTGTTTATTATTTTTATGATACATAAAACAAAATGTAAATAAATAGTTGTACTGAATACAATTAAAAAAAGGTGTAAAAAGTCTTCATGTTTTTGAGACAAACTTTTCAGAATGGAATTATTAGTCTAGACCAGGGGTCTGCAACCTGCGGCTCTGGAGCCACATGTGGTCCCTCCGCAGCGGCTCTTCAAGTTTTGACTAAAACTAACATAAACTGAATTTTATAGGATGTTATACTGTACCCACAACAACAACAACAACAACAAAAAAAAAAAAAAAAAAAAAAGACGTTTTAGCAGTTTTCCTGTAATTTCATTTTCCAAATACTGTACATGTATGTGGATACCACATAGAATAAATTATACTCCCTTTAACTTCATGATTTATTTCTTCTAGGATACTCAATTTGTCCACAATAAAAAAACACATAAGCCCACACAGTTCATCATTTTAGTTGTATAAAAATTGGCAAAATAATGTTTTTTTATTTATTTACAAGAATCCAGTCTTCTGTGATAGACTTGCAACCTGGATATTGGCGCCAGTGACCCCCTGCAACCTGAAAAGTAAGTAGCAAGTAAAGATAATGGATGGATGGATTGAAGGAATCCTGCCTTTTCTTTTGTCTCAAAATGTGAAAATATCAATAAATGTTAATAATCATTGGACGTTTTTAGTTTTATAATTTCACACCAACTGGCCAGAAATGTAAAGTGGCCCACGGGCCACCAGTTGAAAATGACAATTGTAGCAGGTTTTGCGGCTCTGGACACATTTAATTTAGTGAACGAAGGCACAGAAATGGCTCTTTTGATCCTAAAGGTTGCAGATCCCTGGTCTAGACTTAAGGGCTACACATTCTCCACCTTGTCGAGGTCAAGGATGCTTATCAGCTGGAGAACTACCTGGTGTCTGCTGTATCCCCAGATTTGCTTTCAATGGTGGAAAACTGTTTTCAGTTTAGAAGTCAACATTTACTTCATGTACTGTTCTTTCTAAAAGATGCAGAGGAGAAACATCATTGCCACCCTGTGGCCAACATTTACCCACTGAAAAAAAATGGATTGATTTTACTGTGACTGCTTTGAACGAAGTGCTTTTATTTCAGTTTTACTTTGGAATTTATTCTAATGGCTTTAACAAAGATCACATATCAAAGCTTGCTAGAGTTGCCATAGGTAAACCTTGTGAAGTGGACAATAAGCAATGTACTGCGATGTACATTCATTTTTGTGAGCTGTTTCAAGAAGTAAGAAAAGTCACATTGGAAATCAGCTGAGACAACTATGCTTTCTAATTTTTGTGGTACTCAAGCATAGTTTTCTCTAATGATTTTGTCAAACCCTTTGTGTCAACTTCCACTTACCGGTAATTGTGTGGCTGCATTTATTGGTAAAAAGTGTCACCATCAAAAGTTGGGTTAGGGAGCATTTGGGAAATGATATTAAATGGTAGATGAAGCCTGACAAACTGCACATACAAAGTTTCTTTTTTAGTGTATGATGTTTAGCATCAGACCTTCTACTTTTACCTTCAGACACATCACCCTATCTGACACTCTCTTCACCTCTACTACATTCTTTGCCAACTCCTCCTTCAGGACCACCCTTACTCCATTTCTCTTTCTGTTCACACAATGGTAAAACAGTTTATATCCTGCTCCAAAGCAGCAAGACTTGCTGCCCTTCCACTTAGTCTCTTGGACACATAAAACGTCTACCTTCCTTCTCTGCATCATGTCAGCAAGCTTTCTACCTTTGCCTGTCATTGTCCCCACATTTAGTTGCAACCCTCAGTCCTACATTCTTCACTTTCTTCTTCTCCCTCTTTCTTCTGACATGTTTCCCTCCTTGTGGTCTTTGACTAACATTAGCACAAGTTCTGCCAGCACCTTGTTTGTCAACAGCACTGCTGGTGGTTGTTGTTATCCTCGGCCAATCCGGTATATGGTGTTGTTTAGATGAACTTGCATGTTATTTCTGGCTGAAGTGTTTTACGTCAGATGCCTTTCTTGACACAGCCCCCACTATTTACCCAGGCTTGGGACTGGCACAAGAGATACACTGTCTTTTTCTCCCTAGAGGCTGGTTAAAACTTCTATCACAGCAGTTATTCAAAGTGCAAGAAAATGTTTGAGTTTTGAAGGTCCACTCTTGAATGAACCAAGTTTGAAGTAGTTGTCATCTTAGAACTCACTAAAACAATATTCTTTAGTTAACTTGTCTACTGCAGGTAATATACTTGCTGCTTATGCACATAAACCAAAAGTTAAAGAAGATAACCAGTCACTTTAAATTTGCTCATACTCATACAATCAAAGATAAGTATTTTTGTGCTAAAGCAGCATTTATTTGACTGATCATTTTCTCTTATCACAGGTGGCTACTACCTTACAACTCTATATGCCTCTCTGTACTACATCAGCAGCTTCCGGCCACGGCTGGCTGCCCGCCAGCTCAGCATGGAGGCCCAAAACTCCATTAACCAATGGCATCGCAGGCGCACGTTATACTGCGACCAAGCGCGTCGCAGCAAGCACAGACAGACGATTCGCAGGCAGTCATGTCAAGATCAGAGCAAGCAGAAGTCCAAGACAGAAATTGGGTCTAAGAATGAAAGTGGAAATTGTTCTGACAGTGATGGTGCTTCAGAGCAGCAGACAATAAGAAGCTCGGAGGCCCCACAGACTCTATGGGAAAATGCACAGAGAGAAGAGAAAAACCAGGATGAATCACAAAGCACTGCACCAATATCAAACGGACAACACGCAACGCAACACGCAACACAGCAAGAGGTGATGGCCACCGCACAGGAGGATGGATAAACTCTGACAGAGGAGCCACAAAATGAACTCTGAGAGGAAAAACGGGAACCACTCCTAATGAGAACAAAACTGTTGGCTTTCTGTCAAACACATAAAAAAAAAATCATCATTGATTTCCACTGAGTCAAACAGACGGCTCTCCTTTTACATGCATTATTAACACCCTGGTGATAACGCTTTCATCACTGCTCCATCACAGCAGCAAGGTTCTTGATTTTAAACTTGATCTAAGTGTTGTTTTCATCTCATTTAAAGGTATAGTTCAGATCTTTTGAAGTAGAGTTCTTTTGTAAGGTTATTAACAATGAATGTCTTACCTGTTGTACATGGTTCTTTAAACATCAGTTTGCAGCTTCTCACTGGACTGACAAGTGACCGTTAATCCAGGTGCAGAATGAGGATCACAGTGGACTGTTACTGTTTGAAAATGACTCCAACATCAAACACGTCATTTTAGTTTCTGCGAGAACTTTCACATAAACGTTTACATCGTTGTCAGGTTCACATTATAAATAGAGGTCAAGTGACATGAGTTTTTCAGTGATGATGCTGATTTTTAGCATGGACCAAGCTAATGGATGATAATCAACAAAGTTTTTTTTAATCATTCTCCATTTAACTAAGTACAACAATAATCCATCCATTATCTTTATCTGCTTCTTCCTCTAATTCCTTAACATAAGTTAATGTATCCTGATGCATGCTCCATAATCCAGGTAGAAAAATCTAAAAAAGCTAAGTCTGTTCCTCTGGACATTCAAAAAACAAAACAAAACAAAGCAAAAGAAGAAAAAAAAGTTAATGTACATTTAACAACGCTTAAATGAACTTGTTTGGGTAAAATAATATAAAGAGAAGTGCTCTTTCTAAAAATAATAATAATAATAATGATAATAATTTATGGGCTACAGTAATCTGGCTGTAGCAGCTGCTGCTGCATTTCTTTTTCTTTTGACAACTGGTTAAGTGTGGCACATTCCGGGGCGAATTACAAGTTATTTAAAGCAACCAGAAGTGGTCAACTGATTAATCTGTGCATGTTTAACTACGGGTTGACTCTAACAGAAATATTATGTTACCACAAGCTACACTGGAAGTGCTACAGTTAGCTGCTACTACTGCTTGGAATTTTTTTTATTTTTTTTTATTTTTTTAGTAACTAATGTAGTGTGAAGTTGGCAGTGGTGTAAAATGTTGTAAACTATGATTTGAAAAAAAAAAAAAACTGTTGGGAATTTTTTTTAGTTTGAAGTTGTTCTAAGATGGCACCAGTTAAATCTAAACCCTTCATGTACTTTAACTTATCAATCCAGTCAGAAGTAGATGTTGTTCCTCCATCTTCAACTGGTAAAACATTACGTGTTCATATTTCTACAAATCCACACTTCCAGAAAACTGAACTATCCCTTTAATGCTTGTGTTATAAAAACATGATGGGCAAACAGGAAACAGGAGTCTCGAGAAAATCTGATGTGTTAATGATTTAAAGTAGCTTGAACAGACTAAAACTAATATATACAGTAAATATTAAATTTTTACAAAAGTTAAGTAATGTGTGCCATTAAGCACCGTATTATAATTTGTATGTCCTTAGACAACATATTACCTTAGTGTTTTTCATAAATGCTTCATTTTATTTAAAATATTCCTTTGATCACTTTAATGTGTTGTATAAGTCTTTGTTTTATTTTATTTCACAGTGCAAAAATAATAATGTTAAAAGAATAAAGGAAAACACGCCTGCTGTTGTTTTTTGTGTCAACACTTATTTTTCAAGCTAAAATATTCTGATAGTTTGTTTCTTCTTCTGATTAGTCTTACTATTATTGTTATCATTACTGTTGTAATCATAATCATTATTATGATTAAAACAAAACATGTTCTGTCATTTATTGGTGCATATTTTGCTTGATGTCTGTCTGTTTCCTAATATTAATCCTTTGAGTTGAACTCTCTAAAACCCAGCAGTTTTTTTTTTTGTTTAGCTCTGCTCTTTGTTCTTCTGATAAGAGCTTTTCTGAATTGAGAATTAATAAATATGTATATACAGTATACATGTACAGTACAGTATACTGTATATATAGTACAGTATACTGTACAATATATATCACTAGTCTTTCATTTTCACCTAGTTTATTAAAGTGACCACTAGGGGGCAGCATCAAACCAACTTTTTTTTTTTTTTTTTTACTGAAATTTGCAGCTTTCACAAAGACCTATTAAATACAGGTAAATTATGGGTTTAATGTGGGACTTCTTGGAGTGGTGAAACAAAATCCAGAATATTAATTTCTCATAAAACCTACATTTATTAATCAGGTGAACTTCATTGAGATTTTTTTTTTTTTTTTTCAAGAGGCCTGGAGGCAACCCAACATGGATGTTTTTGGACTGTGAGAGGAAACCAGAGTACCTGGAGAAGTTCCCACCAGACGCAAGGAGAACATGCAAAACTCCACACAGACAGAATGCTGATCCAAAGCAGGGATTGAACCCAAGATGTTCTTGTTGTGAGGCAACAGTGCTAAAAGCCGTACAGCCTACAACCTAGGACGTCTGTTAAAGATAAAACTATCAGTAATTTCACAAAGCATCCAAAAGACTATAGCTGAACAATGAAAGTTGTAAATTGTCCACCTGAGGCCTCGTGTGTGAAAAAGTCCAAGATGTCAAGAACTGACAGCATCATCAAAAGAAAACCATTAATGTCCCTCAAAGCAGGATGTTGAGAAAAATGAGTTCATTTTAGGAGAAATGTCCAGCTGAACCAGATGATGAGTTCAATAAAGATCATTTCCACTGAGGACAGCTAAACTATCTGTTAAAGCAGAAAGAATGAAATCAAGCTGCACCGAAAGCTCCTGATGGAGGAGCCTCAGAGGTTGTGAACAATGAGCTGAAGTCACGATGAAACACTCACCTTAGTGATCTCTAGTTGGAACAACAGACCTTATTTGATGGACAATTACTTCAGCTATGAAAATGAGATGTAAAAATTATGTTTGAATATTAATTTTGGACATTATCTGACATTCAGCCCTTTAATTAGAACCGGAGCATGTTGTCAGAGACAAGATGAGTCAGATTTCACATTAATATACAGTATATGGTGTTGGCTCTGGAGCTAATAAAATAAACATCACAAGTTGATCATGTTTGGTTGGTTTGACCCAAATATTGTGCACTAGGACTAATACAAAATATATTAAGAATTTTATCATTACATTTTAACTTTTTAGCCTTGACTCCTTGTGTTTTAGTTTCCACCACAACAGATTACGTCATCGCCTCAGAATGCATTGTGCTGGTAAAATGAAGGCAACTTCCTCAGGTGAAAAATGTAATAATCATACATTTTTTTAAGCCATTATGAGTCTTCACGTGTCATAAACAACTTTTTTTAGAATAGAGCATTAACATATCAAGGCTACATGTGCAAGTAGCTGAAGATCCCTTTAAGGAGCTAAAGGTTAATGCATGCAGAGCTCAAGCTGCACGAGCTGCAGTTTGTTGAATGCAGGATGAATATTTTCAAAATAAAGTCAACACATGTGAACAAATGGGAAAATCTATGGACAATAAAGCATCAAAGAACTTGTGAAGACAACTGAATTATTTATAGTAAGTAGCAACGTTTTGTTTTTTTATATTGAGCCCACTGTGGTTAATTCATTTAAACAGCCTGTGAAACTGAGTGGTACACCCCTTAATACACACACACACACACACACACACACACACACACACACACACACACACACACACACACACACACACACACACA